>APFE031087562.1:60146-71938 GCA_000404065.3 Pinus taeda
CGAGGGTGGTCCGTATTTCATGGCTTCAGCAGGCTTGTACATGAGACCCTGGAAGCCGAATTTTGCCCCGGAGAAGGAATCCTTCACCCAAGTCCCAGTCTGGATTCGTCTCTTTTCTCTTCCAATAGACTATTGGATTCTAACAGCTTTGAAACAAATTGGTGACAAACTCGGTACCTTCGTCAAAGCATCTGAAGCAACTCTCCAGAAAAGATACACGTCTTATGCCAGAATATGTGTTGAAATGGATGTCTCTGGAGCTCTTCATGAAGGAATTTGGTTGGAATACAGGGACGAGGAGTACTTCCAGGATATTTACTACGAGCAGATTCCCTTCCACTGCCGAAAATGCCATGAACATGGGCATCTACTACGGGATTGTCCACAGCTAAAGAAGGAGCAAGTTTCAGTTCCAGTCCAGACCCACAAAGACACGGAAGCCTTCCTCAAACCCAAATCCAAACACAGAGCAAATAGACGAAAGAATATCAGAGGAAACAGGACAAGAAATGCCCATAACAACTCATTCGCGCTCCTTGACCCGGAAACGGATTCAAAAGAAAAGCACAAAGCTCCAACCTCAGAAGCAGAGCCTGAAGGAAGAGTCATTCCCACAGAGAAGGACTTGCAGGATGGGAACTTCACTGACGAGGTTCAAATGCAGGAAAGAACAGAGAAACGGGGGAAGACACGGACATGTTAACCAGTGATGCTGGCAGCGAAGATCAAGAATGGGAGAACGCGCTAGCAAGAGAAGGTCTGAACCTCCCAGCAATGGCCGAAAAATGGAAAGCCAACGGGATAGAAAACGCGTCGGAGGAAGAGCTCATAATAGTTAATGATCTCTTCATAGCAAGGCAAAAAGCTCTAATGGACAGGCAGAAAAGTAAGCTAGGTGTAGCGAAAGGTTATAGCTCTCACGCAAAAAGCCCCCTATGGAAGACACCAAGCTCCAAAAAAAAGAGAAGAAGAGGGCAAAAGACAAGTGGGGAAGCATTACAAGAGCTAGGTATGATCATGTTAAACTCAAGGAAAATGAAGGCACTCACAGCCTTCGATTTCTTCCAATGAATATAAGTTTTTAGATGAAGATAATATCGTGGAATGCCAGAGGGCTTAACAGCTAGGCAAAACACAGGATTTTAAAGAGGAAGATTCAGTGTCACAATCCAGAAATCATGTTTTTACAAGAAACAAAGTGCAGCAGCTCCAATATCAACACGTTAGGCAAAATGTTGGGAACCCATATGGAAATTATAGAGATTGAAAGTCAAGGTAGAGAAGGAGGCCTCGCCACCATATGGGATGCAAGGAATATCCAGATGCTCTTGACTGAAGCCAACAAGCACTTCTTGGCAACGGTCTTCCAACCCATCGGTAACTCTAACTCCTTCCTCTGCATAAATGTTTATAGTCCTCAGAAATTAGAAGATAAGCTGTCCTTTTTAGATACCTTACATAAAATAATCAGGAGGTATCCAAGTTCGAAGTGCATTTTTGGGGGTGACTTCAATATGATTACCACCTTGTTGGAAAAGAAGGGAGGCCTAAGAAAATTGGGCAGAGATGCAGAAGCTTTCGCCTCCTTCATTGAGACAACCAAGCTAGTAGATGTTTTCCCCAAATCTGGTTCTTTTACTTGGAACAATCGAAGGGGAGGTGATAAGCTTATAGCCTCCCGCCTGGATAGATTCTTAATCTCAGAAAGAATAATAATGGATGGCACCACAGTTGAATCAGACATCTTGCCCAGCGGGGGCTCAGATCATTGGCCAATCTCGCTCTTGGTGGAAGTTTCCAGCACCCCCAGGAACAAACCCTTCTGGTTTGAAAAGTTTTGGCTGGATCACCCAAATTTTCAGGAGATGATAAAGAAATGCTGGTCGGAACCTTTGGAGGGGAATGGATCCAAGATGTTCAATCTCCAAAGGAAGCTCAAACTAACCAAACAACACATAAAAGAATGGAACAAAACTGTCTTCGGGAACATCTTCCAGGAGAAGGTAATTCTCGAGAACAAGCTGGAGCAGCTCCACAAACAAGGAATAGCAGGGAATCTCAGTGTGGAAGCTTTGGAGCAGGAAAGAATGCTTTCGCAGCAATGGCATAGTCGATGCGCTCAAGAAGAAACTTTATGGAAACAGAAATCAAGAATTCAATGGCTAAAAGAAGGGGAAATGAATACAAAATTCTTCCATAGATCAGCGCTAGACCGCAGAAGCAGTAACAGAATTCTAGAACTAAAAATTAATACAGGGGAAATTTTAAAAAATCATAATGAAATATCTGCTCGGCTTACAGATCACTTCAAGTCGATTGCTCAGGAACCTCATATAAACAGGGAGAGCTATCAAGGATCTAACGGAAGCCATCCCGAGAATCATAACTGCAGATCAAAACTGGGCCCTATGCACGAAGATCTCTATGGAGGAAACAGAAGAAGCTATCAGAAGCATGCCCAATGATAAAGCTCCTGGGCCAGATGGTTTCACTATTAATTTCTACAAAGCATGTTGGAGCACTATTAAACAGGATGTTTGGGAGGCAGTGGAGGATTCCAGACGGTCGGGAACTATTCTCAAATCCCTCAACTCCACTTTTCTGGCCCTCATACCCAAAACTGAAGAAGCCAAAACCCCTGACAAATTCAGACCTATTGCCTTATGTAACGTCATATACAAGATTATATCAAAAGTAATAGCCAACAGACTGAAAACGATTCTCCCGGGTATCACCTCGGAAGAGCAATCAGGGTACGTGGAAGGCAGACATATTTTCGACAACATTCTTTTGGCTCAGGAGATGATCCATTCCCTGCATTCACGGAAAATTGCAGGTATGCTTATGCAACTGGACTTATCCAAGGCCTATGACAAAGTTAGCTGGAGGTACCTCGAGGCAGTTCTAAAGGCGTTTGGCTTCTGCAGCATCTGGATAAAATGGGTCATGGCACTTATCAGATCTCCTAGATATTCTATCCTTATCAACGGAGCTCCCTCTGATCCTTTCGCCCCCTCAAGAGGAATCAGGCAAGGGGACCCATTATCACCCTTCCTCTTCATCATCCTTATGGAAGGTCTTAGTCGAACCATAGCTAAGAAGCAAGTGGAAGGTAAAATTCAAGGTCTCAAGCTTATAAGATCGCTCTGGGCCACCACGCACCAACAGTTTGTTGACGACACTATGTTACATGGAAATCCCACAGTTACGGAGGCGGTTGCATACAGGGAAATTCTTGACCTTTTCAGTCAAGCCTCAGGTATGGAAATAAACTTCTCTAAATCAACTATTTTTTTTTTCAATACCCACCCTGCTGTCCAATCTCACCTAGCTCGGCTTCTAGGCTTCAGGATCAGCTCCCTTCCTTCGAAGTACTTAGGGGCTCCTCTTTCTCTCAAACCCTGGAAGAAAGAGCTCTGGGAAGGAATCCTCGCCAACCTAAAAAAGAAATGCTCTCACTGGACCCTCCGAGCTCTAAATCTTTCCGGCCGTTTAGTCTTAACCAAAGCCGTCCTCCAAGCCATCCCTCATTATCTCCTCTCTTTACTCCCTGCTCCCAAAGGGATTCTGCAGCAAATAAGAAATATCCAGCGATCTTTCCTCTGGAGCAGAAATGGTGAGAAGAAAAAGTGGGCTCTCGTTGCTTGGAATAAATTATGCATGTCAAAATCTAGACGAGGGCTGAATCTTGTTGATCCAGAGGTTATCAATCGCACTTGTGGTGCCAAATTATGGTGGAGGTGGATTGAGAACCCTACCCTACCCTGGGCCAAGCACTGGAAAGAAAAATATGTCCCAGACTGTGACACTCAAGACCTCATTAGACTGCAAGAAACCCCGGATGGCTCACCTATATGGAATCATGCCAAGCGGAACAAAAATATCGTCCAGGAAAACAGCTTCTGGGAAATTCGTAATGGTAGGTTGGCACTGTTCTGGGAGGATTCCTGGCAACAGATGCCCAAACTTGACTCTCCTGAACTGCTAAATATAAAGCAAGCTCATCAAGCTCAAGGCAAATACACGGTCAATCAATACTGGTGACAGCACAGCACAGACGATAATTGGAGGGACTGGATTAACTTCAACAGTGAGCACTCAGAGGACAACAATCACACCGCTCAGATTTTAAATGCAAGCATCCTAAAAAGAAAAATCAGGAAAACGGGAGAGAATGACAAACTCAGATGGGGTCTCAAAGGAAATGGAAACTTCTCACTGAAAGAAGCCAGGAACATCCTAGAAAAGAACGAACAGGGAGAGATTCAGCCCTGGAGCAGCAAAGTTTGGGACAATCTCTTATGGCCCAAAATTAGGACTTTCCTTTGGCTTTTAATGAGAAACAAGACCCTAACCTGGGATAATCTTCGTAAGAAAGGATTTGTTTGACCCTCCCAGAGCCCAATGTGCCTTGAAGAACCAGAATCTTTAAACCATCTCTTCAACACCTGCGAATGGGCAACGCAATTATGGAGGTGGATGGAAGACCTCCTTAGCAGCTCGGACCGACAATTAGACTCAATTCACAATACTATTCTGAATTGGAGAACGAATTTTTCAGGAACGCAAAGAGTCAACAACATCTGGAAATCGGCTCCAGGATTTCTTCTCTGGTCTATATGGAAGGAGCGTAATCGAAGGATTTTCCAAGACGAGTACAGGAACATCAATTTCTCAAAAGATAGCATCCTTTCCAACATCCAGCAACTGATTCATGCTAAATGCAGAACATACGTCAATGAAAAACCTACAGCTCTGGATTTACGAATTCTTAAAAACTTCCGCCTGGATGATGGTGGTCATAACTCTGTTTTGCCACATGGCACCCCTCAATCTTCCTTACGCGATTCTTGGCAATGTCCACCAGATGGAGGGCTTAAATTGAATTTTGATGGGGCTTTGCGGGGCAACCTTGGCTCGGCTGGAATTGGAGGAGTTATCCGCAATCAGAAGGGAGATATTCTGTACATCTACTACAGAGCGCTGGGGGAAAGCACTAATAATGAAATGGAGTTTGCAGCCCTGGAACACGGCCTCAGAATAGCTAAATCCCAAAATTTACATAATTTAATTGCGGAGGGGGACTCCTCGCTGGTCATTGCCACTGTGCAGAAATTATAGAGAGGCATTAGAGCCAACAAAGCAATCAAACATTGGAGACTAGCAAAGGTCACTAAAAGTATCGAGGAACTCTTGGGCGGTATGCAGGGTCTTGTTTTCCAGGCGATCCGACGTCAAGCAAACAAGGTGGCGGATTACCTGGCAAACTGTGGTGTCGATAGCCAGGGAAGTGGATGGGATAGATGTTGGGAGGAGGTGAACTGTCCAATTCTGAAAGCCAGATGTACACAGCTGGCACAACAGGACGTGAACACCAACGACCGAGCATGACCGGTAATGGTCTTCTTTACCGGCTCCGTCGAACAGAAAGCGGGAACAATAAACCGGCACCCCATTACATTTACGGGAGGATTGGATAGAAGAAGCGGCGGCGCTCAGTACGAAGCAGCTGCAGGTATGGGAACCATCAACAAAGATTATGCCACAAGTTTATCCATATTAACCGTTTGAGAAGCGAGTACAAGCACTCCACGGTCAGAAGCAAATCACTCAGGAATTCTACTGCGCCTGCAAGAAAGGATTACAGGATTCGTGTGTACACCCCCAATATTAATTGCCTTAGTACCACATCTCTTGCCCCTATGGCAAGCCTTTCTCGGGAGCATACCGAGGATTCAATCTATTTAACAGGCAGATTGCCCGAGGATTTCACTACCTCTGCCCTCAGCTCGGTCAGTATCAACAACAAGCAAGTTCAAACTAAGCAGTGTAAACACAGAGCGCATAAGTTTAGTATGGAGGCTTCCAAGTGCAGATGTGTAGGAGCGACCCAGGATCTGTGCAATGCGTAGAGTATGTTTGTCACCAGGGCCTCTACAAGAAGCAAACGGAAGATCGCTGAGCTTGAGGCTAAAGTCAAGCAAGAAGAAGAAACCATGCAGGAAGGAAAAGTCGCTGGTGAAGTCGATTGGATATGTGACCCAGGCACCCTAGCGAAACGAACAACCCAGTTCATGTGCACCAAAGCGGAAAGTTGGAGGATGAAAACCCTCCTGGCGAAAGCCCTAGACATGAAGGATGCTGCTAAGCAGAACGTGGAGAAGGAGCAACCCTCCCCGAGCGGTCCTCCTGGTTCTACATCCGCCAACCAGGAGTATATGGAGCGCAGACTCTCGGCCATCCAAGATGGGGTGGAGTTAGTCAACAAGAAGCTTACATTGCTCATCAGGCTGCTCAGGCAAACTATCAGCCCGGACCCGCTGGTGCAGGAACAAAAGATGAAGGAAGCCCAGAATTTCAATTCCATGCAGGATTTACAAGACAAAGTGGACAGGCATGTCCTCGACGTGGGACTGGACATCACCAGCAGGCTGGGTGGCTTCCCGTGCCCGGATGGGTTCCCTTAGGCCCCAGAATCTCTTGGCACAGTTTTGGCGTCCTCGGTCCTCCTCTGGTTGGCTTTATATCCTCTAGTGTCTTCTGTTGCGTCTGGGTTTATGTTAGTTTTTTTCTGGGTCATGGTCCTTATGCCGATTTTGAGCCCTCTGTCTCGGCCGTTTATGGGCTTCGGACTTCATGCTTTTTTTGTCAACTTTCACTGATAAACCTGTGGTCTAGTCTTTGCCGCCCTGCGTGGTGAGCTCCCGGCTTTCTGTCCCTCCTGTCTATGAACTTTTTGCATCAGGGCAGTCCGTCTCTTTCGTCCCTGTTCGGCAAAACTGTAAGATGTTTTTCTGGTTACTGTCTGCCTGTGCAGACTCGATGTAAATATTTTTTACTCTTTTAATACAACTATCTGACTTACAAAAAAAAAAGAATGGTTCTCATTACTCCCTAGCGAGGTTAGTCAATAAGAAGCTTATGATTTTCCATGTTAAAGGAACAATTACCTACCTTGGATGAGGAAATGGTACTATTGATCTTATAGTGTGTGTAGATTTCTCGACATTGTTGTCAAAAGGAACAATGGAATTTGCAGGAACACGCATAGCCATGGCTGCAAGCTTACAATCTTATGTCTTATGTCATATGCAGGCAATTTTATGTCTTATCCAGGAAATTAATATGGCTAAATGTATTGTAATTTAAGGATGGTGTTGCCTTCGTAGGTGCGCTTGCAGGCAGGCCATATAATTAATAAAATGATTTTATTTTGTGTTGGGGAGGGATAACCTTCCCAGTCATCCGATCCGGTTCTGGGTCGGGTGGCAGTGTCTCTTCTTTATGGTGTGGAATATTTCTTTAGTTGTTTGATTTCTTAAATTTCCTTAGAGTAATCATTTAATAGCTATAAGAATCTCAAGATACATTCAATAAATTTGTTTAAACGATTTATTTTGTTAAAAGTAGTCCATTTAATTCTTCCAATTTATCCTAGCACATAAGGTCATGAATCTGTAGACTTAATATTGGTGTGACATATAATTTCAAAAGTCATGGTGACTTTTCTTTCAGAATTCAAGTACCTTCTTAAAACAATATTGCCACTAATATTCTTAAGCTTTACTCATTGGAATTTTGATTTTATGTTGAAACAATTCTCTCAACTTTAATACTACAAAATTAGTGATTATTGATAATTTCCATGATCAGTCACATGGTTTCAAATTTGGAAATGGTTTGATTGCATGTCGAGCAGTAGGGGAAAAATATATAAAATAGTAGATTCAAATGAATCAAGAATCTTCAAAACTTTGTTGAATAAATTTGGCATGGTTAATACATATCTGGTTAAAAAAATTCACTGCATAATTATCACAACAATAATCTAAGTATTTTGGCTCTTATTTTATGCTTCTTTAGTGATGAATCTTGATATTGAGTGACTGATTATAGTGTTTGGCTATCATTGCATGCATATGCGGGTGACTTGATTTCATTGTTAGAAATCTGATATTTTTAGAGGTTGGATATAGGTCTGATCTTGACATTACGTGATATATTACCTTTGCATTTGGCACTAAGCTTGAATCTAGATCATTAGTACTCCTTATCTTTCATTCAGTGATCATTTGAAAAGTGAATTAGTGGATTGATTGGATCATCTAGTGACTCACATCACATTGCAGTTTTGCTTTAATTAGGTATCCAATTTGGTATCTAAGGACTGATATATTCTGGGCAATAAGCTACAACAATCGAATCCTTGACAGCAGAATAATAGTGGTATAAAGTTTGATGCATTCATTAGTTCCTCATTGGTTTCCTCATGCATCATTTTAGACAACAGATTCTTTGGTTCTCTGTTCGCATTAGAATCTCATTACATGGTAAAACCACTATCTCATTTTCTTGAGTTGATTGTGCTTGCATCCTCTTATAATTTTCTAAACATAAAACGTGCTATAATCAACTACAATGGTTCTCTCCATTACAACCATATAACAAAGTGAAATTCTAAATGTCTCACCTAATTAAAAGTATATAGTTTTGTTATGATTCATTGATTCATTGGAAAAGTATATAATCTTGTAATCTTACATTGTGATAATCTACCCATTATTGACGATGTATAATTCTATGAAAGATTACACTATTGATATGATATACTGACATGCTTTTTGTAACAAATCTCTAATGCTGGTGTAACTACTCCCCACTAGTTCATTTTACAACAAAGTCTTTGAAGTATTTGGATAATTGAAGTTGAAATTTGTCACCAATTAAAGTGCTCTAAAATAGTGAAATCTGTTCCAATTCACAAAGGATAAACTCTGATATCTTATTACCTTTAGATGATAATTGTTCACTAGCATATGTTCATTATTTTAATGTTCAATCTAATCTGAAAAACACAGAGATAACATTCCTTGAATGCTGATCATACCATTCACTAATTATTTGGGTGGGATTACTGTTCTCACTGCCCTTTAGCAATAATAGTTGCTTGGTATTTCTTTGGTCTATTATTGCAAGAACACAACTCTCTCAATATGATCTTCTAATAAAATAATCTTGCACTGCCATTGCCATTCAGATTACATATATCTGCTCATTTACTACTATATTCTCAATGGAAAATTGTACAGACTTGGATTTCAGTTTAGATGTCGAGTATAATGTTACATGAGGTTTCGTGATTCAAGTTTAATTACATATAGTGGATAAATATTTCTAAAGAGAAATGGAAAGGAGAAACTTGCTAATGATAGTTCATGTGATTATGGCCAACTTGGATTAGATGTTTAAGGTGGTAGAGAAGAAGTATCACAACAGGGGTAAGAAATTAATAAGAAGAAACAACCTATTTTAGAACATGATGGAAGAGTTTGGTATAATCATGACTTGGGTACTCTAAAGGTATCACTATAGGGTCTATCTAAGGATGATGCACTAAACTTGAAAAATTAGGGTAATAATGAAGGTTATTTTAAGGAACCTGTAAGGTATGATAAATAGAATGATTGGAGAAGATAAGTTGTGTGCATAACAACATCTATAACAATGGGAGAGCCACATTGTAAAGTTTTTCATAGGTGACTAACTATATGATGAATTATGGATAACAAGACGTATGATCAGGAGATTTTATTATGTTGATCTCTTAAAACAAGAAAAGATAAGCGGATTACACTTGGTAGCTATCTTAATGAATTTATTTATCAAGTATTACCCAAGTTGGAAATAGTAACAACATTTCCAAGGTATATTAGTGTTATAGAGAGGAGGAAAAACCACAATGATTGGAGGTGAGAAATTCAAGTCCATTTAATAAAATAAAATGAAGTGAAGAAACTTCCATTTATGAAGCCAATAGACATGGAATGGTAGGAAATCAAGACAAGGAGAAAAAAGAAAAATATATTTGTGAATATCGGGTAGGAGGAAATGAAGGGATGTTCTATCAAGAAGAAATTTCTTTTATAGGTATTAATGAGTAGAGCTAGAAACATGATTGGTAATGGTCATAAGGATGCATATTTTAAAAATGTGAAGGTGTGAAGTTGCATGATGACCAAATGATAATAAACGAGGAAGTTATAGGAAGGAATGCCACTAGAAATTTTATACGGATACCTTGAGAAGGATTGTGTACATACTGACAAAAGAAGTGAAAGTCAATTAATAGAGATTGAACTTGACTCGTTATTTCATGAGTAGGACTTCCCATAATGTTAAAAGAGGTCGTTTATGTAGTATTTCCAACTGTTTCAAAATCTAAAATAATGATACTATGTAATAATAAAGAGTCTTTTGCCCAGCTTGAGGAAACTGAATTTATGATATTGAGATACGAACTTTACGAACTCGACAAGATAAGAAAATATTTCTGAAGTTAAATAAGTCAACATGGATCAACAAATCTTCGTGCAAGTAAATTAAGCATGATATAAAATTAAATCATGAAGAAAAAAAATGTTTATATGCGATTGCATATAGCGGTATTGGAATCAATAAGTGAAAGGGTAAATGGATGTACAATCAAGGGATTTTAATTTTGAGATAGATGATTTAAATAATGGTGGTATCACTAGTAATATCTTAAACAATGAATTTCACCAAAATTTCCTTGGGGAAGGAAGAATATATGACGAGAGATTAAGACTCAAGATGATGAGGCTCATATAAAATTTAACGATGTGCTTAGATGATTATACCATTGGTGTAAATGATCAACTACCTAGTTGAAAGAAGTCGAACTGATTATTGAAAAGTAATTGACAATTTGATGAAACATATTGACGATGTTTCATGCTATCATGGTAGGAAGATAATGATGTACATATGGTTCTTATAGTAATAAGGTATCCATACGATAGTAGCGATATGCATAGGTATTATGACGTTATGTCAAGGTATATTGACATATTCATTTACTACATGATGATATGTATGTAATGTTCAATACTCATGATGAATATGATATGCATAACATGGCATAGGAATTATGATGTTATAATATGAGGATTATCGACATGTGGTTCATTTATATGAACTCATGATATGTTTTGATACAATTATGTTGATGGTATAACTGAAGCATGCGATAGTTCTGTACAAATATATGACATGCATGAGCAATTAATTCCTTATTATTCATAATGTTGCGATTAACAAAGGTGAACGTTCTCATGATGACATGCAAAAGTTGGCATGTGGATTATTTCCTATGATACTATGATGGTATGGTTAATGCATTGGATGCATGTTGAGATGTGATGATTCATAGGACTCCACAAATGGGTCGAGAGGGCCTGTTTATTTGATGATCTCATGCGAGCCCATACACACGAGGGAGAATAAGTAACACCATATGGGCTGGGGACAAAAATCATTCAACACTACATATGCCAGTGGTTCCTTTGTCTTGTGTATAGCTCTTGATGGATAACTCTAGAAGAGCTACGGGACCATCTTGAGGAGGCCAAGTGCCTGATGTTCTAGGCTAGGTGCCTGTTATTGGATTGGGATGCCGAAGTTTGGAAGGGATGTAAAAGAAGTTGATGCTTGGGGTTGTGCACCTTAGTAGTTGTGGAGGGAGTGGGCCAGCCTTACGAGATGCCCAGGGTCATTGAGTACCGGACCAGATGCCTACCTTGGGGCAGATGAGGTCTGAGTCAGGCGCGAGCCTTGGGGCCAGCCTTGGACTAGGATACAGACTGGGTCAGGCTTATGCCTGGTGCCGAAAGTGGGAAAAAGGATAGAGATTCCTTGAGATTTCCCGGAGTGCTGGGGGACTTTCGATGCCTGCTGGTTATACTAGTTCGACAAAGGGTGTTGGCAACATGAAG
>APFE031087562.1:79220-103135 GCA_000404065.3 Pinus taeda
TTTCGCCACTCTTTTCTCACTTGTCCCGCTTCAAAGAACACCTGTAGAGTCAAAGCAGTAGAATACCATCAAAGCATAGAGATCTATAACCATAAACAATATAGGATCAGATGTACATTAACCATACACATGCATAAACAAACACAAGATTCAAAGATATACAAGCATATGGAGGAAAACTCAAATAGCTTTATTGATAGAAGTAGTAGAAGAAAGGATTACAACCCAGCTGTCTGATCCAACGCCATCCTCCTAGCATGAAATCCCTCTTCACCTCATGAAAATATTAGATCACCCAACAGTACAATGCTTTACAGAGAAACCAACATCACTTCCTTACAAAATACAAAATTCTAGCCTCTGGATCTCTAGGATGAGGGATCCGTATATAGATATTTGCAGGGGGGTGAGTTAGCTTCTAGGATTTTGATTAGTGTCATTTCTCTGATAGTTCTTGGTTCCACTTGGAGATTTCATGATCTCTTACTCATCCCTGGGTGAATTCAGAGAGGCAAGTGTCAAATGAGCAGTTTCTAGAAGATTCTCTCGGTTTCCACCTAGCAAACTGCCTCTACCATTCGTCTGCTCTCGCTCATCGCACCCTACAGAAGGGCTTTTTAGTATGGATCACACCCTCTATGTGTAACAAGTGAGATGCATTGCACCCTCAGCATGGAGCAGTCTGTATGGTCCAGTTTTGACCAGTTCTGAGAATTTTTTCAGGGAGAAATTCTGGGAAATGATGTAATCAGTTGACCTTGTTCCTTTAGGGTATGAAACAACACTTTTAGGGGTTTAGAAGCCCTTTGTTTATGGACATATGTGATTGGGGTTGCAGTGCCCAAATATGTCTATAAAAGATGGGGGAAACCTTTCTTCGCTCCTATATTATGGTTAATTCTCTTCAACCAACCCACATTGTTCCTAAAACTGGTAATAATTTTCTCATACAACCTTACTGTAAGAGCACTCAAATTGAAAGGAACTTTAGACCTTCTAAAGGTTAGTCCAAGGCTCTATGTCAAAACATTTTCTAGAGACAATAAAACAATAAACTTGAGATTGGTTTATTATTTTTAAACTCCTCCACAATGATCCTAAATGTAATAAGGTGGTCTCTAATTGAATGATAGCCTCTAAATTTATCCTAGACTTTAGCTCTTTTTTGTATCTTTCTAGCCATTCATTGATCTTGTTCTCCAAAATACTTCTATATAGCTTGGCTAAAGCATTCCTACTCATAATATTCTTATAGTTATAGCAATTTGTTTCATCCCTACTTTTGAAAATATATACAATGAGGCTTTGAGACCAGAATTTAATGAGGCCCTACTTGATTGCTAAATTGAAGATCTTATATATAGGAGGGATGAGGCTAGAGTCCAAAGTTTAAAATTTATCTTGGTATCCTTTGATTTTCCTTTTGTAATCCCCTTAAATTAAACTCCCCTAACTTCTTCTAAAGAGATGTTTTGGTTTTTTCTTTTAAAAAAATCTATAATATCAAATCAATCAAATAGATTTTGGTAAGGCTTCTAAACTTTTCCTCCAACACCACCCACTCTTTATCATTGGTACTAGTGGGTTTCATTCCAAACATTGCAAGACATTGATTTTTGATCTATAATAATATCCTCCTTCTTGAGATTCCATAGCTCAAAGTTAGTTCCATTAAACTTCTCTATTTCTCATATAGATGTCTTCACCATTTTCTTGCAACAAGATTTCCTTCTATGTAACCTCCCACTCAAGAAAATATTATATCAAAAAAACTTGTCTTTAACAACTTATATATAAGGTGATTAGAATATCATAACGAATTTTAGGACGCAAAGGTGTGAAGTACACTTCCTACACTAATTTGTAAGAGAATAATGTGTATAAATTAAATAAATATAGAAGTTGTAAAAAGGAAAGCATATACCATTATAAATACAATTTCTTCCATAAAAATATTCTAGGAGAAAAACCTCACACTCAATGTATTATTAAAAAATTAAATGGTTACAATACATAGCCTATTATCTCAACAAAAATGTTCAACAGTTGCATAGTTCCAGAGAAATTTTGGTAGCATAATGTAAAATAAAACTTACATGTTATGTTTCCCTTTGACCATAGCACTCAATAAATACACATAGTATAGCCATAAATCATTTATGGTTTTCCATTTATATATACTAGAAACCATTATTATATCATTCCTTGCCACTTCTCTACATGTATTATTTTCCATTGCGAACAATTATTTCTTGTCAATGCTCTATATTTATTCTCCACCAATGCTCTACATTTACATCACATTTGACTACAACGCTATGATGCTTAATACACACCTATCTCACTATTTATTTTAGGGTTAACTAAATATAAAAATATGGGTTCCAATTTCAAAATAAATAAAATTTTAATAACTAATTATGATAATAATCAAATTGTTAGATATTAGACTTTTGTGATCCCTATTGTAAATGAGAATTTCTTTCAAATTAATCACAACATTATGATTTTGTCGATGTTTCAAACCAACTAATTTGGTTCATCCTCAGGACAAAGGTCGAAATGTCAACCAAATCCTAATGATGTGATTAATCTGAAAGACATTCTCGTTAACAATAAAATTATCATATATTTTATAGAGACCATTTTCATCAATTTGTTTTCATATTTTTGTCATTTCCTAAAATTCATAATAAATAATAGATAATATAGTAGAATCCATGTTAAAATATCATTCATAACTTAAATGTTTAAATATAACATAAACATATCAATGTGTATTTCCATCACCCTAATTATCTTCCTCAATTGGCAAGATAATGCTCTGTTCTTAAAAATAATTTCTCATTTTTTGAAATTTTTACTTCTCATTCCAAAAGTCAACCAATTCATAGTCTTTACAAGTCTTTATTTCTCAATTGGTACCACTCTCTCAATTGGGAATCCTTTTCACTAAGCTGGTATCACCTTTCCCCAATTTAGAAATTTACCTCCATCCTCCATTTCCATATCATACCCTACCATTTCCATTTGTAATGTAAGGATTGTACAATCTCCCAATGTTTTTTAATTTCCTTCTCTTCATTATCGTCTTTCAAGCCTTGCTCACTATTTCCCTTTAAAAAACCACTTGTCGAAATTAGGATAAACCATAAATCATGTTAAAACTCTAAACCATATCTTTAAATCAATAAATATTTTTAACTCTAATTTAGTTTTGGATTTCAGGCATCTGTGGTTCACTTCTTTTAAGTTGAATCTCGGAGTATTCGCAGTAATAATTGTACTTGTCAACGTTTCAAATCCCAATAGGGATCCATCATCGGGAAAATGATGATCCTTTTAGTTATCAAATTTGATTTCTCAATCAACTCCCTTTGTTGTGAGATATTTATTTGCACAAGTGAAACCTTATAAAAATATCAATTGAATTTAAGCCTTCCATTTGCAAATTTAGTGTCACAGTATCCTAATTTTTCAATCATTCTTAAACTCTAAATTTAATCTTCATTAGGTGAACCCATAAATCCATTACTTGATTAGGCTCATTCTTTAAATGAATCCTACCTTTACCTATTAAAGTGATAAGCAGCATCAATTGTCTCCATCATCCATGATTCATAGATTTTTCCCTCATTTATTTTGAAATGTTCACATGCCAAAAATTTTAATGAAGTTGAACTAGCTTATATAAGGTATGTAGGTGATTTTCACTTATGAACACGCATTCAAGCATGACCTACTAATGCCATATTCTTGAACTACCAAATTTCAAACTTGAGTAATGAAATGATTCTTGAAGTATCAATTTAAATCACATGTCATGCATTATGGTTTGATGGGTAATTATTATGATTTTTCAATTTATCCTAACTAGTAACGCTCACAGTCTTATGACTAAAAAATTAAATTCAAACATTCAGGGGAATCCACTTGGTATTAATTAACCTTCATTTCCCAAGTTTAACCTATGCTATGAGTCCTTATACAAGACTAAAGAGAAAATCCTAATAGTTACAACATGTATCTAACATCATGTTCATCATTATAAAAAATGTACAAACTTGTCCAATTTGATGTTGGATTCACAATTATTCCAAGAAGCAAGGTGAGTCAATATAATGAAAATGTTTTATTTTTTAAACAATTGAACATCATAAAACATCAATCTCATAAAGTGAACAAGTAACATAAGATATACATGGACACCCTTGTGAGAGAAAACCACAAAATTTATTTATATGAAATATCTTGTAAGAACCAACCTATTATGACATCAATTTGTAGACACCAACCTATAGGATACAACAATTCCCTATGCTACTTTCTAGGCATCAACCTATAGGAGAAACCAATCCCTTATGTTGCGCTGTAGGAACAAACCTATAAGAAACAAAAATCCCCTATGTTGCTTTGTAGGATCTAACCTATAGGAGGCACCCATCCCCTCTACTTTGTTGTAGGAACCAACATATAGGAGAGACCAATTCCCTATGCTTCTTTGTAACCATCAACCTACTTCACTTAATCTGCTTGGTTCTTCATAATTTATGTTAGTTGCTTCGTATTTCACAAAGTCTTCTTGTTGGTTGAAAGAATGAAGATGGTTTACACTTTTGGGCCAAATGTGGCAATAAAATTTCAAGTTTTTTCTTTTTTATCGGATTGAAGCCCTCAAAATCCATATAAGCACTGTGAATTTTGCTTCGGAGTCAAAGGAAAAATTGTGGAGAATTATGTTATTGTCCTAATGATATTTTTTGCAAAAATATTTAGTGTCATATAATATGTCTCAATTTTCCATTAAATGAAAAGCTTGTCCTTGCAAATTTTCACACATCTTAAGAGGTATGTGTGTGTTTACGTAGCATAACTTAGTCTAAAATGTGTGTGTGTGTGTGTGTGTGTGTGTATCTATATATATATATATATGATCTACACTGAGAGAGAAGTTTTTCATATTAAAAATTTATTTATGCAAAAATATATTTTTTTATCATTTTTCAAAGTTGGTGAAGTAATATTTCATTTGCATTTTGTAGACACGTGTTCATCTAAGGTGTTTTTCAGCTATTTAAATAAATTGAAAAACCAAAAGTACCCTTTTGAAAAGGACTCCTAAACGAATATAGTGGTTATTTTCAAAATTGTTTCATTGTGTATATTTTATGATATTGATTTTTATTCAACCTCTTTAAAACAGGTCAAAAAAACTTCAAACATTATGTTAAAATAAAATAAATTAGATGAAAAATATCATATGAATTCGAAAATGTCAAACTCATATGCCAATAGATAGCGGATTCCTTCATGAATCCATCGTGATCAACTCTGCCACTAAAATTGTGGATTTTAGGACTTAAGAGGCTCGATTGAGCCCCTAAATTTCAAATTCAAATAGCTTGATCGAGGGTTTCGTAAGCCCTCAATTGAACCATATACATGATTAACATGGGCCTGATTGAGCATTATGACTCGATCAAGCTATGTAGCTTATCGAGCTTCTATATATATAAAAAAAAAAATGAATGATCTAAAATAATCTTCTACCTCTTTTAAAATTTCCAATCTTATTTGAAAAATTTGTTATCATGTCAATGTAAACACTTATTAAAATTTAATATTCATGTGTTAAAATACATTATTAATATTATTAATAATGGATGAAATAATATTAAATAAAAATATTAATATTAATATATTTTAATGTAATTAATATAATTTATTAATTTTGGATTAATATATATTATATTAACTTTAATAGAATATAAAAAAATGTATATTATAATATATATAGTTAGCACAACCACATTAATAAATGTGGTTGATATATGTCATAGGCGTCAACAAAAGAGTCATACAAGATGACTCAATATGTCAATTTTATTTAACTTAATTTTGTTATAAATCTAACATAATCAAATATATATTATTTTTAGAATTCTGAAGTAATGATAACCTAAAGCTACCTTTAAAGAAATAAAACCTAAATAGTTTCAGTTGGAATACATGAATTGCTCTATGTATCTTTGATGGAGGTAGCCAGAACATTAATATTTATGAAAAATATAGATAATATTTCTATGGAGAATTATCGTTTTCCCTCTAGGTGAATGTACAACACATGCTTGAAATATTGCATTTCACACACACACACACACACACACACACACACATATATAGTCAAAATATTTTAAAATTTTTTAAATATAGAGTGAGAGTGAGTGGGAGAGAAGGGTAAGAGAAAAAGGGGGAGCTTGAGAGATGGAGATGGAGAAAAATATCGGGAAGGAATAAGTTCAAGACATATATAAAGAGAAAGGTGGAGAGAGAGACAGGGGGAGTGGCAAGGGAGAGATGGAGAGAGAGTGTATATGTTTGGGGGTGAGATAGAAAGACAAAGAATGAGATATGGAGAGAAGGGGGAGAGAGAATGAGAGGGAGGGATATATTCAATAGAGTTATAGGATGAAGGTTGAGAGAGAGAGAGAGAGAGAGAGAGAGAGAGAGAGAGAGAGAGGAGGGAGGGAAAGAGAAAGGAGAGAGGGAGGGAGAGAGAGAGAGGGAGTTGGAAGGGGAGAGAGAGAGGTTAGTAGAAATAAATATATAGAGATAAAGGTGGAGAGAGAGAGAGGGAGGGAGTGGCAAAGGAGATGGGGAGAGAGAGAGGGAGTGAAAAGGGAGATGGGGAGAGAGGATAGTAGGAGGGAAGAGAGATAGAAGGGGTGACGAGGGAGAGAAGGGGAAGAGAGAAATAGAGTGAGAGGGGGGGAGATATAGATAGATATGGAGAAACAATGTGTATGATTTCGGGATGATATATAGAGATGAATAAGGAGAGACAGAGGGAGATAGAGATATAGATGGAAGGGCGAGAGAAGAAAGAAGAGAGAGATAGAGGGAGGGAGGGATAGATAGATAGATAGATATGAAGAGAGAGAATGTGTGTTTCTAGGGGGTGAGATAGAGAGACAAATAAGGAGAGATGGAGGGAGATATCAATATATATGGATAGGGGAGAGAAAGGGAAGAAAATTGCTTTCACTAGATGCATTGATTTCCGTGTACAAATGTTGATTTCTAATCCTATATAATTTCTTGAAAATTAGGTGCATTGATTTCATGTAGATGTTGATTTCTAATTCTATTTCATTGGTTGCATTCGATGCATTCATTTCATTAAATATGTTAATTTATAATCTTGTTTCATTGAGCTTGCATTACATGCATTGATTTCAGTGTAGATGTTGATTCATAATCCTATTTGATTGCTAGCATTACATGCATTGATTTGAGTGTAGATGTTGATTTCTAATCCTATTTGATTTCTTACAGATTTAGACGCATTTATTTCTAATCATATTTGATTGTTTGCATTAGATTCATTGATTTTAGTGTAGATGTTGATTTCTCATCCTATTTGATTGCTTGCATTAGATGCATTGATTTCAGCGAAGATGTTGATTTATGATAAATGATGTAACTAGATATATAGTGTACATTAATTTCAAGGTAATTAGTTTAACATTGTTTATTGATTTCAATGTAAGCACAAAAAAATTATTGATGACGTGCAATATGAATAATATTTTGTAGATAACCTCATACAAAATAAAATCGAACAAAATTTGGATTTGTAACTTTTACATCTCCACATCTTTTAAAATTGAATATATAATTTATTTCAATCATATTTGAGTTTTTGAAAATTGAATAAAATGTATTTCCATCATAAGGAATTGATTGAAATACTCGGATTTAACTACTTGTAAATTAATGAAATTGATATCAGTATTAAAATTATAAATGTTACATAAAATTGTTTTTTTAACTATATATTAATTTCAAACAATTGATTATATCATTTCGACTAAGCCTTGTAGATAATCTCAAAATAATATTAAATAAAACTATTTGTTGTTTACATGACATATTTTAATATTAAAATTGAATAAAAAAAATTTCAATCATATTTTTGTTTTTGAATTGAACCTTTAGATAAAAAATTGATTGTCAATACTTAAAAAAATTGTCTGTTCAGTGGTATATGACTTCATAATTCAAATAGTTTATTTTTAAAATTGAATTCCAATAACATACATGTTGATTGCACTAAAAGACACTTTCTACAAGCCAATATAAAACATGATAGAAATTCTTTCCATGTTAAATATTAAATGGATAGATGATATATTTTATTTCATTTTAAGTATCAAAGTGACTTGCATCATAACTTAAGATTGTACTTATTTTCTTTGTCTATGAAACTCGAAATCAAAATTGAACATATCTTTACTAATAAAAGTTTGAGTATATAGAAAATTTATTAAATTAGTTTTAACAGATCCATAAACTTGAAAAATTAATGAGCATCTATAAACACTATTAATACAAATCCATAAACTGAAATAGAAAATACATGTATCAATAAACTATCCATGTGAAAATATATACAAATTACAAATATCACATGAATATCCATAAACTGAAATAATAAGCATCCATAAACTAAAATAATGTCCATGATGTACATTCATAAACTATCCATGTATGAAAATATGAAAAGTTTGTTTTACACATGTGAATATGCCCTATGAAATGAGCCTGCAAATATACAAACTATGACACTCTAAGTACCACTAGAACTCCTATGTGAGTTTTTCCATGAAAAGTAAGTGTCCATAAGATGGTACTACAATATAACATATTCAAATTCAAACTAATTAAATAATTATTTTTACCAAAAAAAAAAATCGAAATAAATGATATTGAACCACATTTTTAATTACATATACATGAATCTACTAGCCTCAATCGAGTCCAAATGCAAGTCAAATAGGATGGGGATCTGATCATGAATCTAGTTTTGGTGCTCCCCTGCATGTGGCTCAATTATTTGGGCCTGCATCGATGGACCCGTGTCATCATTGCCTTTAAACCCGTCATCCCACTCATGTCTCCACATAACAATGCAATCAATGGCACTATGCATATGGGCCCATGTGTACAATGGAAAGAAAAAATTGTAATTACTCTACAACTTAATTAGCATATATGTGTACCTTAACAAAAAAAATAAAAATTGAAAAATTGAAATCTTAGGAATAAAAAAGTTTACCTCAACTATTGTTCCATGTGTTTGTACATGGTGGCTCTCTTCCACATTAATGAAAATATAAGGTGGAGGTGGAGGTGGAGAAGAATCTATGGAAACATGCTCTGATCATGGATGGTTTAGCTAATCAAATGCACCCTCATATGACCTCATAAGTGCATCCATATAGGTGGGATGTGTCTACATGCTATCATGAACTTATTAATATAGATTAAATCTATTAAAAACTAGAATTTTTAATATAAATAATGCATAATTTGACAATAAGAGTCAAAGGTTTCATATATATATACCTGGTATGTTTCACGCAGGTCATTTACCCTCCAAGTCTCATGAATGGCATCATGATACATACATGTATGTGTCAAAAGTTGGTTAAAGGGTAAACTCACGAGAAATGCATCATCATATAAGGGCATTGGTGGGTCACGAGGCAGTGGTGGTGGTCTACTAATATCTCCATCCAATTCAACATTCGCACTAGCCAATGACATCCACGTGTTGTTTGCAATAATCTCTTGTCTCTCACCACCGAGCTACGACATCTACTCTAGCTCTGTCAGTAATACCAAGCTTCAAGACGATAGTGCCAAGAATCTCAAAGGTGGTGGTACATGCCAGGGGTCCCTATGATCCCCTTCATGCTCATAGGTACATCCCAAGTTAGGTCCATAATAATGAGATACGGTATCAGTGTAATCCGACCTCATATGTAACATAAACTCTGTATATAAATGTTTGGAAAAACAAATGGTAACCTGGTCATGGTGGGGGAACTGGCCCCAATCTCCAATGAATCTATCATACAAAAAAGGGGTTGCATGGAGATTACTAAAATATTTCATTGGAATTAGAATTTATGTCGAGCAAGGAGATTCAGAGGGATGTCAAACAACTCCCCATGAACATCAATGTCTTTGGTGGCCTCTTTCACCACCTCTCAAGAATCTGGGCCTCTAAGCTCATGCCTCTTGATCCTCTGTATGAACTGCAATATGTGGCTTTGTGGGCCTGACCTCTGGTATATCTTGATCAACCTAGTAATTTTATCTAGCATCAAAGACAATGCAAGATGATTTGGTTAATTGACATGGATCTTCTCTATCTCTATTATGATCCGTGTATGATGGGTCATAACATCCTATAATGTGATATGATTTATAGCTTCATCCCACGAAGGGATTGGTGTTGCACTCTGATCGTTAACTTCAACCTGTTGAGGACATGTAAATCATAAACATAATTTAACATATATAGAATTAACAAAATAAAAGTATAATAACATTACATTAAATTCAAACACATCAGTTGAAGACAATTTAAAAATTAAAGACAATTTCAAGACATAAACATATAAAGTTTAAAGAGGATTTAAAAATGCAAGAGGTGTACCTGAAATGGGTGAAGAGTGTCCATTGAATGTAGCATGGTCATCAACAGAGTCAGAAACATTTCCTATGATACTCCAACTAGCGCCGGAGGTAGGATCTACGAGGGGAACATGATCTCTCGGGGGGCTACATGATATATCACGATCTCAACCACGTATATAGAACCTCTCACACTATGCTGGCCTGCAGTTGGGGTGCGTATATGGGATGCCTTAGCATATTACATATAATACATATAAACTAATCCAAGAAAAAAATGCTGACAAAAAAACCATTTCTAAACTCAAGTAGAGTAATCCAGTCTGAAGTCCTAAACTTTAGAGCCCATTTTTTTATAGCTTATCAACCAAATTACATTGAGTTCCATGTAAACACAATCGAAAAAAGTGATCAAATCTACCCTCGCACTTTTTCGTGTTTCGGAATAATGCATTTTATTCTTAGCGCATAAATATGTAAATATATATGTAAAAAAATGAAATAAGCATATTTATAGAACTAATAAAATTTCATGCCAACCAAATACTACAATAGACTTTAAGTTCTTAATGTTTAACATTGACACATGACATGTACTAGGTGCAAGCACATGAAAACAATGTTTCTTGTGCAACACACTATATAATAAAACAATATGGTACAAATTAAAAAAGAGTCTAAACATTTTTATTCGTTAGACCAAATGCATTTTCCACGATGTATTTAATGTATCTATCAATTATGCACTGTTGAAACATATATATATATATTATGCTTTAAATAATCATGCTATGTTAAATGTTATAGTTATATTATGTTATAGTTATGCACAATGTACATGTTAAATTACATTATGAACTACATAATGTTATGTTATTAGAAAAGAAAAAAAAAAAAAAAAAAAAAAAAAAAAAAAAAAAAATCTGCTATAATTATATATATATATATATAATTAAATGATAAGATATAGTTATAATATTATATAAATATGATGGTATAATGTTGTGTGCGTGTGAGACGTTATAGATTTATAATAATATATCTATATATGATATATAGTTTATAATATATTTAAAACTGTTTTATAATTGTTAAACTATGTAGTTATATATTTTAAATAGAATTATATATTAATTTATGTGATGTTTTATAAGATAAGCTATATGTTATGTTAATATATTTTAAAATGATTATACTTTGTAAAGATATGATATCATATACTGTGTAAGTTATATATATAACAACAAAATTAACTTAAAGATTAATATTTTATCTTTAAAATAGAATCTGTACTATATTTATTATAAAAATAAATTAAATTATTATAGAGCTAAATATATAAACAAAAAAAAGTTATTTAAAATAGAGGAGCAAATCATATTCATCATGTCAAATTCATGTTTTTAATTTACTTATTTATTGGTTATAGTGTTTTTTTTTGGATTTTTTTGGAGTATATTTTCGGTCAAATTTGCTAGAAATTTAAAACGCATTTTAAATAACAAAAAAAAAAGAAAATTTATTTCACAAAATTCCTAAAGAAAACCTTTAAAACATAAAATAATTAGAAAAAAATGTTTTTACCTTTCAAAATCAGAAAATATGCATTTAATAAACAAATTTAAAACTTAAATTATAGTTGTTTTGGTGGTTTTGAAGTGTATTATAGGTTGCTTTGAAGGGTTTTCTTTTATGATTTTCAAGGTTGGTTTTGTGGTTTTCTAAGTTGTTTTGAAGGGTTTTTTTAAGGTTTCTTGGTTGGTTTTGTGATTTTCTAAGCTTGTTTGAAGGCTTTTTTTGTGGTTTTTTTTTATGGTTGTATTTTTTTAAATTAATTTGTTTTCATGGTGTTTTTACATGGTTGTTTTTAAAATTAATTTGGTAAATTTGGCAAAAAATAAATAAATAAGAAAGACAATTATAGAATACATACCTTCGTTTGAGCCTCTACGATGTTGGCGGGGTGGTTGGAAAGATTGTGTTAAATGTTCCATTGCTCGATCGAGCTCTAATACTCTTAGTCAAGCTACTTTCAAACCCTAGTTCGAGCTCCTACAGTCTGTGCAAATTGTGCGCGTAGACCGCGGGAGTGGTATATATAAAAAGAAAGGCTCGATCGAACGTTATATCTCAATCAAGGGTTAGTTTTTAACCCTCGATCAAGCTACCTTTTTAGGGCCCAAGGAGCTCGATCAAGCACTTAAAAAAGGCTCGATTGAGCCATTGGTTTTTCCATCTTAACACGTCCTCTTTCGCCAAAAATCGTAGCCCGTCTCTATGCTTTCACCCTGTTGTTTTTTCCTTCACCAGGTTTTCTAGATGCTTCTACCCTCACCTAGTCCACTATTCTTTCACTAGGTTTACTTTTTTTTAAACTTGTTGCTTTCATCGTTTTCTTAAGAATAAACTTGCACAACATGACATGTATTCAATTTTACAAATGTGATTCTAAAAATTTTACCATAGATACCTAGATATCTCTATTATTTCTCCTCTACATTTCACAATCTAAATCATCTTAGAAATAAAGTTATAGCAAAAATTACAACCCAACCTATTTGAAGCATGCTTTAGGAGAAATTAGGAGCACTAAATTCCTTCAATCATATCTCTGAAATTATAGCGAAAAAGTATCTAAAATTTCTACCATAGGTACCTTGAGATCTCTTCTTTGTATCTCCTATATTTCACTATGTGAAACATCTAAAAAATAATGTCATAGAAAAAATTCTAATTTGAACAATTTGAAGCATGAACAATGTAAAGTATCAAACGGGAACTATACCAAGTACCTGTTTTTCTGAGATAGCAAAAATCCATCTGATTTTAAAATGTGTTGATTCATAATACACCTTTTTTTAACATATTTTTGACAGTTTAAATTTTCTTTTCTATCAAGTATGAACATTTTTTTTAAATGTTAGTGATTTTTATGCTAATTTTGAAAAGTGTTGATGAAATATCAACCTAGTTTTTTAGAGGGCTTATTTTTTACACTTTAAATTTTCTGATCTATCAAGTGTGGATAATTTTTTTAAATATTAGTGATTTTTATGTTAATTTTAAAAAGTGTTGATGCAACATCAACCCCTTTTTTAAGAGGACTTATTTTTGACACATTAAATTTTCTAATATACTAAGTGTGGATAATTTTTTTAAATGTTGATAATTTTCAAGTGGATTATGAAAAGCATCAACATTTTTTTAAGGCATATTATTTAAACTTTAAATTTGTTTATGTCTTAAGTGTACACAATTTTTTTAATGTTTATTATTTAACCATTTTTAAGTTAGGAAAATTAATACTTTAATACACATAAAATAATTGTCACTAAAATATAATAATTTTTAAAGCTTGACAAAAAAAAACATTCGGCATATAGATATAATAAAAAAATACGTATTTTGAGACTTTATTTTATTTTATTTTATTTTTATTTTTTTTTTCGCTAAAAATGACATGTTAAATATAAGATTTTTATGGAAAAATTGAAAAAATAATAAATTTTATAACAAAAAATGATGGACCATTTGATAATTAAAAAATCCAAAAAATTAATTTAAATTAAAATTTTAGTAATAATAAAAAAAAAAAATTAAACTCAATTAAAAACAATAAAAAATTTAAAAAAACATAAATCATAAACATAAAAATCTAAAAAAAAAGAGGAATAAATAATAATAATAAACATTGTCCATCTCGGGAATGAAGTATCACAAGAACGAAGAGATTTGGTCAATATTTGGCCTACTCCCCCCCGTCAGCGGGGTGAAAATATAGGGACTGTATCATAATCGAAGAGTCCTTAACAGCTTAAAAAAAAATAAAATCATAAAAATTAATGAATATAAAAAACATTAATTTTTTTTTTATTAAACACTTAATAATTTAGAGAAAAACATTAAAAAAATAATTTAAAAAAATAAGAATGAAAACATTAAAAATAAAACAATTAAAAAATGTTAAAAAAATTATGATTGAAATTAAACTAAAAAAATAGAAAAATTATTTGTGACCATCTAGGCCTTGGGGTGTCTTTGCACGATTTTGGGAATCAGTAATCCCCTCCTAGGGGCCCTGAGGCTGCCCTCGAGCCCCTTGGTGAGACCTTGTTGATTTCTGGAATCAGGCGAGGCACCACCAAGGGGCCGAAGGGCCACAATTTTTTAATAATTTTTTTAATTTTTATTTGTTTTCATGTTAATATTTCTTAAATTTTTTAAAAATTTTAAAATTTTTTAAATGTTTTTTTATAATTCCTCGATGGGGGTGTTAGACAATGGGAACCATGCGTCACGTGATGAATGACGTGACATAAGGCTTAAGAAGAGGAGAGAAGGCATACATCCCCTCCAACACGCTACAGTTAATTGCTCTGCATTCGAATGTGTGAAACACCCTACTTCATCTATCTGTAATGGATTTGTATTGTCTCGAGGATCAATTATGTCAGTGTTAAACTGGTTAAGTAGTTTGGTGCATGGAGCTATCTAGTTTTTTGGCTCATCAAGGGTTGCAAATTTACTTGTGCTCTCATCTCTAAGGTTCGAATGGGTATGGTAGTGGTCATTCATTTATCGCTCCTTTTGCGGGCTCAATAAGGTAACAACTCTTTCCCTATTGTTTTCGGTGAAACTTTCCCTTTCACTCATTAGCCAGAGGGTGTGCTATTTGAGGATCTAGTTGTTTATGGGCATTGATATTTTGGGCCTTCTTGTTTTCTTGCCTTGGAATTCTGGGCTGTGGTTCTTTGTTTTCCTGTGTAAGGTGTCTGGTGCTTTTATAATTGGTGCCTAGACTTCTGGTGGTGGTGATTTTTTTCGGGTGGTAGTTTGGGCATTGGTGTTGTGTTGGATTTCTAGAATAGACATTTCCTAGCTTTTCCTTCCAAGGGATGCTAATAAAATAATTCCCTTCAGCAAAGCCTAGTGGCTCTGGCGCCAGTTGGGCTTCTAAAATCCTAAATTTCTAATTATTCATGTGCGCAGATGGGAGGTCCCCTTCTGGGATTTCCAGGCGTGGGATTCTCTGCATGTATTAGGCTTGATTGGTTTTTGTTTAGCAATGAATTTAGGACGAGGTGACTTGCGACATTGAGTTACCTTTCCTTATTTATCTGCTGTGTGGAATGTTGGGTTCTTGGTGGAGGGTGGTAGATTGGTAGTGTGCTTCGTCTCTGGGTGTGTAGTGTTGGGCTTGTTTTGGTGGTCCTTGGTGTGAATTAGGGATAACCTTGGGGGTATGGGCATCATCTTGACCATCAGCATGCAGCCAAGTCTGTGTTCCTAACATGCCCCTGTTTAGGTGAAGGCAAAATCATCCCGTCTCGGAGAAGGGTCAATTTTTCCGGATGGCGTCTGGGGTGGTGATGTGAATGCAAGCGGTTTTAGCAACAGCCAGGGTGTTCGAATTGTACACAATGTTGGGTGTGGGGGTCATGGAGCATGTGGTGGGGAAGGTCTTCGATCGGTTCTGCGCTTGGTAGGGGAAATAGGGTTTTGGTTCAAAGCATTCGTGGAGCAAGCAGCGGGCGTAGGGTAATGGGATGTGGTGTAGTCTCAAGCTCTTGGGGGCGGAGCAGTAATCCGGGTGATGCGTGGTCAGCTGGATGTGCATCTGATAGGCATGTTAAGAGTTCCATGATGCTCCAAGCGATCGTTCGATTTTTCATAGACTTTCTAGAATTTCATGACAGGGTCCAAAGGGAGGAGAACAAGGCAACTATGGCCATGTTGGAGCAAATCCACTATTTTCAATGCCATGTCCGCAAAAGAGATGTGGAAGTCGGGCATGGGAAAAATTTGTTGACTAAGAAAAATGAAAAGTTGGAAGCTTGGCTTGCTCACTTTGAGAAACATGTCAATTGCCTATATTGTCCTCCTCCTCCTCTTGCAACGGGGCTAGATAATCCTACTTCAATCACTTCTGATGACTTATTATGGTAACCAATGTCTTTTTAGTTCTTTTTGTTTTTTGATATATAAGGCATATAAGCTTGTGGATCTCTCTTTTTGACATTTTGTTTCTTGTATGTTGCATGGTAATGGCATTGGTCAACAAACTTGGTCGAGGTGAGACCACATGCATTTTGACATCTTTGTATATGTTTTTTGAGTAATGAAAAATCTTCAACTTACAAAAAAAAAAATTGTTTTTATAAGTATTTTTTAATAATATCTTATTTTATTTTCTTTAATATTTTTATATTTTATTGTTTTCCTTAAGATATATTTTATTTAATTCTTTTAATTATCTTCTTTTAGTTTATTTTTATTTTATTTTAAAATCGTTTATATATATATATATATATATATATATATATATTATATATATATATATATAATATATATAGAATATATAAAATATATAGATATATTTTCGTTTTATAACATTTTATGGTAATGTGTTTTTTTTCATATCCAATCAAGTGTTATTATTTATTTATTTTTGTTATTTTTTCTTTAATTATGTTTTTTTGGAAAATTTCTGTTTCTTTTTTGTTTTTAAGTTAATTTCAATTTTTTTTACATTTATATGTTGATTTTTGTCATTTTTAATATTTTATATATTTGATATTGTTTGGGTGTCATTTTTTAATATATTTGTTTATTTACTTTTTATTATTTTTTAAACTCTTTTTGTTTTTGTTTTAGTATTTTATTTTTTTTCAATATTTTAATTTTGTATTCTTTTGTATTCTTCATTTTTATTGATTTATTTATTCTTACATGGTTCGTGTCAATCCTTTACTAGCAATCTGGTCTCATTATGCGTCATTTTGATAGTTAATTTTATTGTTTTCATTATAATGGATCGAGTTTTCGCCCATAATGTGTCAATTTCATGTTTGGTTTTTAAGATTTCATTGCAATGGGTCGAGTTCAACTACATTGCGTGTCAATTTTATAGTTGATTTTTATTTTTTTGTTACAATGTGTCAAGTTGTCTTAGGCTAAGATTTTAAAATAACTATACTTTTAGTATTTAAAAAAGAAATTACTATTGGTATAATGACAATTTCATTCATGTTGTTCATTTTTTTTTAGTCATAAAATGTTTTCATAATGCCATGGTTGAAATATGTTGAAAACTTAAGGTTTTATGTAGTCATGATTTTTCTTTTATTCCCATGGTTGAAAATTTTTCAAAATTTTAAGGTTTTTCTAAGTCATGATATTTTATCTTTAATGCTATGGCTGAAAATAATTATAAGCATTTTTTATTAATACTATCGCTGAAAATTGTTGGAATTTTAAGGTTTTTTAGAGATGTGACATTTTATCTTTAATGTCATACTTGAAAATCGTTGGAATATTAAGGCTTTTCAAAGACTGATATATTATATTTAATGTTATGTCTACAAATTATTGGAATTTAAAGGATCTTTCAGAGTCATGATATTTTATCTTTAATGTTATTATTAAAATATGTTGAAAATTAAACCCGAAAATAAATAAATAAAATGTTATTCCAACATCAGCACTTTTAGTTTTCAGAGTGTGTTTTGCACACAAAAAAAATAGTTTTCACTGCCATTATTAAAAAATGTTGAAAATCTACCCCGGAAAAATAAATAATGTCATTCCAGCATAAACACTTTTCGTTTTTAAGGTGTT
This sequence comes from Pinus taeda, assembly GCA_000404065.3. Lineage (NCBI taxonomy): Eukaryota > Viridiplantae > Streptophyta > Pinopsida > Pinales > Pinaceae > Pinus > Pinus taeda. The sequence continues at coordinate 97,323 of APFE031087562.1, forward strand.
TTTTTCACAAAAAAATTGGTTTTCACTACCATTTTTTAAAAAATGTTGAAAATTTACCGAAAAACATTATTCTAACATCAACATTTTTCGCTTTTGAGCTATTTTTCATGTTTTTTTTGGGTATTTTTTGCTAGAGTTATCTTTTTGTGTTTATAGTTCTCGTTTGAAAGTTTACATTCATCATGTTTCGAGAGCATTCAGGATGATTAACTTCCTTAGATCATAACTCTGAAATTCTAGCAAAACAATATCTAAAATTTCTACCACAAGTACCTTGAGATCCCTTCTACGTCTTCTATAGAGTTTATAGTCTAAAACATTTTAGAAGGAAAGCGACAACAAAAAATCCAAGCTAACCTATTTGAGGCATGTTTCAAGAGCACTTAGAAACACTAAATTCCTTGAATCATGTCTATGAAATTATAGTGAAATATGTAGACTTTTACTAGTAGATTCAACAACTTACGTGATATGTTAAAACATAAGACAAGAATCTACTCTACTCAACAACAGAAACCAAAATTGATCGATGAAAACATTAAGCAGAAAAGGAAGAATTTCAATTGCACATAACACAATATTTTTCTGGGGAAAGCAACTGCTCAAAACCCTGACAATATATATTGCATTAATCAAAAGATCTGAGAATAAAATACAATGTTTGTTCAAACCAAATAATCAATGCACAAGTACAATCTATCTCTCTTCTTCATAAACCATCTCAAGCTAACACTTAGCCAAATATGTTTCCTGCCAAGCCCCTACTACCTGTTGGAAAATCAAAGATATTATTAGGGTTTGATTCTCCATTCCTGATAATTACTTGTGAGTGGGTTGGCTTCTTCTTTCTTTATTATCTTATGTTTCATCAAACAATTATACACATATGAAGATCACAAAACAAGAGACACAATATATAGGGAAAAACAAGAGATACATGTAAGGGAAAACCACCACCGAGGGGAAAACCCAGTCAAGATAAGTATTTCTTTCAATAGTATCCTTTGAGACTCTTTACCCTAGACCAAGATCAGACTTTCCCTCTACACCATGCCAACCTCGAAGATCTTCAACCCCTTCATGAAACTTCGATTATGCAACATCTTCCAGAAACATGCAGCTTCCGGCAAGAGTGAAATCTTAGGATACTTCGATCTCCCAATGCATACCATGAAACAAAGAGAGAGAGAGGCACCAAAAAATCAATTTTCTTCTTCTCTAGAGATTCCCCCAAACTTCCACTTATTTTGTCATCTCGACAACAGAATTCACATTTCTCCAAGTCTTCTTGAGATATCAAACTTCCTTGAGAGTGAGTGCTTCAAATGATTTCGACCTCCTTCAATATATAGGCTTCTTATGGGTCAAATGGGGGTCCTTAGTCCGACTTTATCTTCCTTAATCTAACGTGATGTGGAGGACACATAATTCATATTTGACTTAATACGAAACCTTTTTACATGATTTGAAAGCCTAAGAAGGGTATCTTCGAATATACAATGACTCTATAAACTCAATATCAATCTTAGGAATCCACAATGGGGACTTTGACTAATATAATGATGACCCAAGCATGAAACCCATGCTTTAATAACTCATTGTCACAATAATATAAATCATTTTCTTTATTATTTTGACAAGTACATTACATAATGATTTAAGTACATTATTGAAGACTGAACATAGTTACATTTTCTAACACTCTCTATTAATTAGGGAGGTATTCATAATGTAAATATACAATGGAAGATCTCAAAATATATGAAAACATGAAGAAATTTTAGGCACTGCAATGCCATAGACTAGATTCTTGACCAAGGAAATATATCTAGTCAGTCACTAAACAATTTAAGCACCGCAATGCCATGGACTAGATTCCTAACCAAGGAAATCTATCCAACTAGTCACTCAATAATTTAGGAACTGCAATGCCATGGACTAGATTCATAACCATGGAAAGTTATCCATGTGGGACTAAGGTGGACTCAAGAATTCAACCTCTCTAGGTACCATCAAGCTTACATACTAACCACTAACCATACATACAGGTGTCTATCCAAAACAGAGCTCAATAAACAACACCACCTTTTCAATTTTGGGATTCTAAGCATCAACACAAAGTGTCAGCCGAATGTCTCCCCAAGCAATGCTTCACTCACAAAGCCTCAAAAAATCTCTTCCAATTCTTTATCATCAATACGATCACCAATATCTACCAAACCCAACATGTTCCTTAGATATTCAAACTTCTTATTCAGAAGATCCTTTGCCAGAATGTCTACTACCTATTCATCTATCGGAACATATTCTAACTTCATGATCCCATCCTACACTAAATCCTAATAAAGTGGAACTTATTATTGATATGTTTCATCCTCGAATGAAACACAAGATCTCCAGACATCTTGATACAACTTTAATTATCACAATTAATCATAGTAGGACCTAGATATTTCTCGAACAAATCTGTCAAAAGCTTCCTTAACCAAACAACCTCTTTTCCTACTGCACATGCAGCCACATATTTTTCCTCGGTACTAATCAATGCAACGGGATCTTGCTTCCTGCTCATCCATGAGATCATAGCAGCTCCCAGGCTAAAGCATCCTCGTGTAGGCTCCTTCCATCAGTCTCACTACCAACCCAATCACATTATGTGAAGCCAATTAGTTCAACTTTCTTAATATAATACTTTAGACAATGATGTATAGTGCCATGAAGAGACCTTAATATATGTTTGGCAGCTATCCAGTGATCATGGTGATGCTCTTGTTAACACTAACTAAGAATTTTTGCTGCAAAACATATAGTTGGCCTAGTATTTACCAAATACATTAGGAAACCCACCAACTGTCGATATAATGTAGAATCAATGAGACTAGGGTTGGATATCCTCAACTTATTGATATTGGTGATCATAGGAGTAACCATCGGCTTGGAGTCCATCATCCCAAATTTCTGCAATAAATTGATGATGTACTTTCCTTGACCCAAATATATCTCCCCAGATCTCTGCCATACTTCTATACCTAGGTAGCAGTGCATCAGTCATAGATCCTTCATCTCGAATTCAACTACCAACATCTTCTTGCATTCTCGAATTCTTCGTTCTACACCAGTGATGATTATATCATCCACATATAGTAGAATAATGATGGGCTCATTATTCACGACTTTTACATATAGATTCAGATTAGCATTACTCTTCAGGAACCCAATTCTGAGAAGATATGCATCCATTCTTACATACCATGCCCTTGGTGCTTGCTTGAAGACATATAGGGCCTTCTTGAGTCTACAAACATGAGAGTCCTTTCCATTCACTTCAAATTCTTCAATTTGTTCGATGTACACTTCCTCATCAATGGTCCCATTTAGAAATGTGGTCTTAACATCCATTTGATGGATATTCCACCCCATTGTAGTAGCCAATGAAACCAACGATATAATGGTAGTGTACCTTGTTGTAGGTGCAAAAGTTTATTCATAGTCAATACCTTCCTTTTGGGAGAAACTCCTTGCAACAAACCTTGTTTTGTATTTGTATATACTTCCATCAAAAACATGTTTGAACTTATAAATCCACTTCGATGTGACAATCGATTTGTCACTAGGTCTAGGAATGGTTTACCAAACCCCATTCTTCATCATGGATTGATATTATTCCTACATAGCTTTCTTCCAAACATCTTCATTCTCAGCTTCCTAGAATGTAGATGGTTCAGCTTCAATCAATTTTTTCATATATGCAGCATAACCATAATAGCTTTTTAGTTTCTTACTTTCCCTGGAGAACCCTTTTGCAGCTTCATGTCCTTCGGCATCTTCTAATGTATCTCTCAACCAATTTGGAATTTTCCTTTTGGTTTGGATAACCACCAATTTAATAGGATCACTTGGTCTTTCTTCTTCATCATTAGAAGGATCTTCATGATGAACTTCATCTTCTTCAAATACAGGAACTTATTCATCATTAGAATCAATAGGAATTCCCTTTGATTTCTTATAAGATTGATTCTCGTCAAATATGACATCCCTACTTAATTCAATGTTTCTTCCTTCCTTTATATAAATTCTATATGCCTTTGAGGAAAGACTATACCCAACGAATATTCCATTGATGCTTGTCGAGTCCAACTTCTTTCACTTGTCTTTCGGAACATGGACATATGTTGGAATTCCAAATATGTGAAGATGATCCACACTCAAGTTCTTTCTGGTGAATACTTCTTCAGGTGTATTATTATCAAGACTCTTATGAGGACTTCTATTTTTAATGTACATGAAAATCATCATTGCTTCACCCGATATGAACTTCGGTAGCTCTTAATCAAGGAGCATAGTTTGAATGCCTTCTTAAATTGACTTACTCTTCCTTTTGACCAATCCATTTTGTTCGGTATAGCATGGAACGATGAGTTGTCTCTTAATACATGCATCCTTACAATATGAAATTAACTCTTTAGAGGTGTATTCCCCACCATTTTCAAAACCTAGAGTCTTTGTCTTCTTTTCATTGAGGGTTTCCACCTCAACCTTGAACTCCTTGAACTTATCCAATACTTCATATTTATTTTTGAGTAGGTAGAGCCATGTATTACCCAAATGGTCATCAATGAATGTTACATAGTAGATATGACCTCTAGAGTTTTATCATACATGGGCCTGCATACATCAGAATGGATGGGATATAATATTTCTTTAGATCAAGATTCACTATGATGAAATGGATTTCTAGTATGCTTCCCTGAAGAGCATCCCTTGCACACACCTTCATGATCTAACTTCATATCATGAATACCATGAACCAATCGACTAAGAGTAGGGATGACCCTATAATGAATAATGACAATACCTTTGATGCCATGGTTTTATCGGACTTATTTCCATATTAACCAAATCTTGAGGAGATGGAGTGATAACCCGGTAAAGACTTCCTTCACAAACTCCAATAACCCTAGATTTGTCAATTCTAGAGGTCTTTCCCCAAACCAATATTTTTCCATAATAAAAAATAATCCTTTCCCCTTTATCTTCCAAATAGGAAATATAAAGTAAATTCTTTTTAAAACCAAGAACATAGATAATGTTGTTGAGATGCATCTTCGATCCATTATCCAATTTCAATGATGTAGATACCAGGCCTCTGACAACATAGATTTTGTTGTCACCTAATTCCACTACATGAGAGGATGATTCCTTTGATAGTGTGTGAAGGTGCTTTCTTTCACCATTCATGTGTCTCGATGCTCCACTAGAAATGATCCATGCATTGTCATCAGTAAGAGAACTTGTAAATGTAGCCAAGAATCCTTGACTCTTGACTTTGTTGAATAAGTAGTAGAGGATCTTCTTGATCCATCTTCCAGTAGAGTTGAAACCTAATCTTATGTAGTTCACCATAAAGGTAGAATCCATGCCAACAAAGTGATATTCAACTTCTCTTGACCTTACTTATGATACCATGTTGGGATATCAAATATATTATTAAGGTTTGATTCTCCTTTCTTGATAATTACTTGTGAGTTTGTTGACTTATTTTATTTATTTATTATATTATCTTTCATCAAGAAATTATACACATATGAAGATCACAAAACAAGAGACACAAGATATAGGTACATGCCATGGAAAAACCCCCCTCAAGGGGAAACCCCATCCAAGATAATTATTTCTTTTTAATAGTATCATTTGAGACTAGACTTTCCCTCCACACCATGTCAGCCTCTAAGATCTTCAACCCCTTCCAACAACTTCGACTATGCAGCAACTTCTGGAAACATGAATCTTTTGAAAACAATGAAATCTTAGGA
>APFE031087563.1:0-22984 GCA_000404065.3 Pinus taeda
TAATTAAATTTAATTAAAAAAAAAGCCCTTAAGCTGGCAGATAAATACACACCCCCGCAAACTCGCTCAATGTCGACAATGACAATGGCGGATTTCCAAAAAAATTGGTCGACGCAGAGCATAAGATAAATAACAACCATGACAAGGTCAGTAAAAGATTAAATGAAGTCGAGAGCAAGCTTGGGGAGCAAGCGGAAAAAATAAAAAATCTTCAAGATATGACAAATCGAATAGAGATAAAGAGGGAAAATCAACATGTCCAAACAAAATTAGACATCAAAGAGGTCTTAACAATGCTGAAACTTCTGTGTAAAAAGTCGAATTGTACACCCGAAGAGCTACTAAAAGAAAGTGAAGAGAATCAAGAACACCTCTCATCAGATTCAACAAAATCAACAGATTCTCATGAAAAGGTTGAATCCCCAAAAAAATCAGCGACACCCCACCAAGAAGCAAGTAACACCACCCTTACAAACAAGCAACTTTGGGATACCCTTATTAATCAACACCCTTTTTTTGCTCAACCATTAGCCACATACCAAAGGAGGGCAAAAGTCGAGATGCCTAAATTCGATGGAAACGAAAAAAATAATGTTGCATGGATAAATAAAGCAGAAGCATACTTTGAGATATATGACATCAATGACAATGACGAAAAGCTTAGACATGCATCCATGAAAATGGAAGGAGAAGCATATAACTGGTATATGTGGTGGAAAAAAACAACACATGTCATTAGCTGGAGAAAATTTAAAGATGCTTTTTTTAAAAGATTCCAAGGTGTAAAAGAAGAAGAGTTCTTTTCAAAACTCATCAAATTACGACAAAAAGGAAGTGTGGATGAATACACTCAAGAATGGGAGACTTTAGTAACTCGAGTACCTAGGTTATCAGAATCTCGTTTAATTCAGTCATACATCTCGGGACTTAAAACCCATTTACAAGTAGAACTTGAGATGCATGACATTTCATCAATAGAAGTAGCAAGACAAAAAGAAAAAACAGCCTCAAAGAAATTTGAACAAATATTTTGGTCAAAAGCTGAAAAAACATATTGAAGACGAAGAACACCTCATTATGTGAACACAAAAAATACAAGATATGTTCCACCACATCGTTGTGAAGATGAAAAATCTAATGTGGAAGCACAAAGGATAAAGGAGGGTAAATGCAAGTGTTGTGGTGACAAGTGGGACCCCAAACATAGGTGTGCAAAAGGGAAAGAACCAAAGAACCTATATAATTGTGAAGCAACCAATCATTCAAACAGTGAAGAGATTGACATTGAAGAAACAAAAGATGCCCCAGAATTCTCAACATAACTAGATGTTGAAAGTATGCCGCAAGTGTCATTATCATCTATGACAGGTATATCACAACCTCAGACTCTAAAATTAAAGGGACACATAAAGAAGAGCAACGTGGTGGTTCTCATTGACTCTGGTAGCACACACAAATTTTTGGATGCAACCATGGCCAAGAGACTCAATATTTTTTCATTCCCCTTACCAAACATGAAGGTAATGGTAGCAGACGGTAAGAGGATTGAAAAGGTGGGGAAATTCCATAAGGTTAAATTGCAAATTCAAGACTTCAGTTTAGAGTCTTCATTTTTCACAGTACCATTAGGAGGAGTAGATGTAGTCTTAGGTGTCCAGTGGTTGCGAACCTTAGGTACTTTTGCCACTAACCACCAAGTACAATTTATAAAATTCAAATGGGGAGGTCAAAAGTACAAATTACATGGGTTCCAAGCACCAGAAAATCAAATTGTATCATCATCTCAAATGATGAAGATGATTCGAAGGGGAGCACCTGCTTATGTAGTACAATGTCATCAGTTAGAAATGTTATCTGCAAATATGACGAGTGAAGAGTCACCAGAGATACAAGATTTAATTAGGAAACATGAAGAAGTATTTCAAGACCTACCTTTAAATATGCCGCCTAATAGGGAAATTGAGCATACAATAGAAGTCAAGGCAGGATCAGACCCGGTTAACATCAAGCCATACCAATATCCACATCTCCAAAAAACAGAAATCGAGAGATTAATCCAAGACCTCTTAAGGTGTGGAATCATCTCGAAAAGTAAAAGTCCTTCCGCTGCTCCAGTGGTGTTGGTAAGGAAGAAAGATGGGTCATTCAGGCTATGTATTGACTATAGGGGATTAAACAAAATAACAATTAAAAACAAGTTTCCAATCCCCTTTATCGACGAAATGTTGGATGAGCTACATGGCGCAAGGTATTTCTCAAAATTGGACCTAAGATCAGGTTACTTTCAAATTAGAATAAGATTAGAAGACACACCAAAAACCGCATTCCGAACACATGAAGGTCATTATGAATTTAAAGTAATGTCGTTTGGATTAACTAATGCACCAGCAACGTTTCAAGCAACGATGAATGAATTATTTCGCCCACATCTCAGGAAGTTTGTATTAGTATTCTTTGACGATATTCTAATTTACAGTAAAACTTGGAAGGAGAACTTGCAACATTTGGATAAGGTTCTTACACTACTTAAAGAACACCAACTTTACGCAAAAAAATCCAAATGCACCTTCGGAAAGGAAGAAGTAGAATACCTTGGACACATTATATACCATGAAGGTGTAAAGGTGGACCCTAACAAAATCCAAGCTATAAAAGAATGGACAAAACCTGTTAATATATCCAAGCTAAGAGGGTTCTTAGGTTTGACGGGATATTACCGAAGGTTTATTAAAAACTATGCACATATCACTGCACCTCTAACAAATATTTTAAAGAAGAATTCATTTCTATGGGATGAGGAAGCAGGAAAGTGTTTTGAAAAATTAAAAGAAATTATGTCTAATGCTCCCGTATTAGCAACATCAGATTTTTCTAAACCATTTATCATTGAGTGTGATGCTTCTGGATTCGGTATAGGTGCAGTACTAATGCAACAAGGACATCCAATAGCTTTTGAAAGTAGGAAGCTCAATAAAAGAGAACGCCTCAAATCCACATATAACAAAGAAATTCTCGCTATCATGCACGCACTAGCTAAGTGGAGGCAATAACTTTTGGGAAGTAAGTTTTCTATTCGAACAGACCATAACAGTCTCCAACATCTCCTTCAACAAAAAACACTTTCCGAAGAACAAAAAAAATGGATTGAAAAATTGTTGCTTTTGACTTGGAAATACTACATAAAAGAGGTAAAGACAATGTAGTAGCAGATGCCTTATCCAGGAAAGATGAAGAACCAACACTACTTGCAATGTCGGTTGTTGTTCCTGAGTGGCTTAATGAAATTTGAAGTGAGTATGCCAAGGATCTAGAAGTAACATCAATAATCAATAACCTTCCCAATAACTCAAAATTTGAGTGGAAGAATGATATCCTATGGTATAAGCGAAGAATATATCTAAATACAAATTCCAAGTTTAAGTTTAAGATACTCAAGGAATTGCATGACTCACCGTCAGCTGGACACGTAGGATTCTTTAAGACTTACTACAATGCACGTCAATCTTTCTTTTGGAAGGGAATGAATTGTGATATTCAGAAGTATGTAGCAGAGTGTGACACATGTCAAAGGAATAAAAGCGAAAATATTACGACACCAGGATTACTTCACCCCTTAAACATTCAAAATCAGAAATGGGAAGAAATCTCAATGGACTTTATCGAAGGATTACCAGTATCTGAAGGCAAGGACAAGATTTTTTTAGTAGTCGAAAGACTCACCAAATATGCTCACTTCATGGCAATAAAGAAGTCATACTCAGCAAAAGAAATTGCTGAAATATTTTGCAAAAATATATATAATTTACACGGTTTTCCGAAGGTCATTGTGAGTGATAGAGATGCCAAGTTCAAAGGTAATTTCTGAAAGGAATTGTTCAACCATATAGGAACTTACCTAAATATGATTTCCGCTTATCATCCTCAAACAGATGGCCAAACAGAGGTTGTCAATAAATGTTTGGAGGCCTACCTACGTTGCTACACTACAGAAAAACAAAATAAATGGGCTCAATGGCTACATCTTGCTGAGTGGTGGTATAATTCCACTTATCATACATGAGCAGAAATGACACCATTTCAAGCTCTATATGGGTATGAACCCCCAAAATGGAAGGATCTAGCTATTGTCCAGACAAATCTACCCGCTGTTAAGGATCAACTAGAAGAAACCCAAAAAATCGTCCAAATATTAAAAGAAAACTTGAATAATGCAAGGGATCGTATGAAGCAACAAGCGGACCGTAACAGAACCGAAAGAGAGTTTGAAGTGGGAGAATGGGTATTTGTTAAGCTCCAACCATACAAACAATTATCTTTAAAACAGAAAGGAAAAAACAAATTGGCACCAAAGTTTTATGGACCTTATCAGATTAACAAAAAGATTAGCCAAGTTGCGTATGGTTTAAGCCTTTCAGAGACAAGTCGTGTTCACAACGTCTTCCACGTATCTTGCCTTAAAAGGGCACTAGGTAACAATCAAACAACACAAACAACACTTCCATCCTTGATGATGAGGGAAGAGTCATTTAGAACAGAAGGTATTTTTTCTACTAGAGAAAGAAAGCTTCGATATTGTACTATCAAGGAATATCTGATCAAGTGGAAGGACTTGCCCGAAGAAGAAGCTTCTTGGGAGAATGTGAAGCATTTTGTCAACAACATCCGTCGTTACGTATGCTTTGAGGACAAAGCATTCTTTCGAGAGAAGGCAATGTTATGTAAAATTAGTTAGATTAGTTATTATTAAATATTAGTTTAAATATAAGATGAAAGGGCACGATCATAAGATCATGCCCTTTCCCCAAAGGGTGTTCCTGTTGTATATAAGCCAGGCTCCCGCAATTTAATATCATCATATGTAATTTTCATCTCTTTTATTATATATATATATATATATATTTATATATATATATATATATTTATATATATATATATATAGTATATATATATATATATATATCTATATCAGGCATTTTCTGCATTTTTTGTTTCAAATATTATCAAAACTAATAGAAGGATATGAAAGAGTGTACAGTAAGAACCTTGACAAAAACATCCACTGAAACTTGCAACATTGTTTGTAGGAAGAGAAAATTATGTTTCTTTTTTCCAAACATGTATGTTAGTATACTATAGTTTAATGAGTATGTTTTCCTATTATCATATACGATTTCATACTTGAACAAAACATTCACCAAGACTTCACAATGTTTTATTATTCAGTGAAAGATTTGCCAAGATCGTACAAGATATTATAATTTAGTGAAACATTCGCCATGACTTTACAAGATAATATAATCTGTTGAGAGATTCGCCAAAAAAATTATATATACATATTATATTATTGATAAAATTGCCTCCCATTTTTCTTATGTATCCTGGGGATTCACCCATTGATTATACATATAAATTTAGGGTGGTTCTTAAAATTTTCCCTACCTGGATTGCTAGTAGTGGAGTGATGCTTGTGTTCCTGCGTGACTCCGTCAGGGTACTGTCCAGGCCTACTCATAGTGGAGCAACACCAGAGATGAAATTTAATACTTTGACTATCATATTGCTTGCGTACCAATATACCCCTCATTCCAGTCGAAACAACTGTGCTGACTTGGCTTGGAATGTCTGTTGACCGACCAAAAGTATGGTAGGTGCTACATCTTTCAATCAAGGTAGTGTGGGATTCAAGATGATTAGAGAACTAATCAATACTTCTCGAGGTGTTAGACTTGCTTTCAAGAAACAAGGTCCATTTAGAGAGCTGGAGTTCTACTAGTGTGTCGCCAAGTGTTGTAGCGGCTACAACCACCCTCAAAAATTTTTCTTTCGCTTTGTTTTTGAGCCTTCCTACCAACCATCCTTAGCAACATGTCTTGCAATATCAAGTACATAGGCTTCAGATGAATTTCATTGGCTTGCCAGCCTATGCATGTCAACTTGTTTGTCTCCCACCTGCAGGCCAACATTCTAGACTTAGGTGATTTTATGGCTAAGATGCTCTCCCCAAAAATTGCACAATTCAGGAGGGGAACCAGCCTTCCCTCTAGAAATTGCAAAATCTTTGTTGGATTCCCGCTGAGCTCTAGAATTGTGCAATCCATCTAGGCATCCCTCCCTCATAAAATTACGCAATCCACCCCAACACTAGGCTTCATCCCAGAAATTTCATAATTCTCGGAGGCAGTACCTTTTGACCCTACAAATTACAAAATGCTTGAGGGATAGTGAGCCCTACTTAGCCCAGAAACTATGCAAATCCCTTTCCCAGGTTTTTAGATTGCTGCATGTGCCTTCAGGTTGACTGGTTCCTTTTGGGATTGAGCAATCCTTATTTGCATGCATGGGCTACTTTTTCCCGAAGTAGCAAAAAACAACATGAAAAAGGCATCACTAATTTTAGGGATCTGTTTTTAGCAGCTGGAGGTTACATGCAAATATCATTTTAGAAACTTCCCTCCAATTGTCACTTTTTCCTAGATTTGTCGCATATGCATCATAACCTCAGTCTTATCAAAACTCATTTTCCAGACACTGCAGAGCTCATTCCTCACATTAATCTTCAGCTCTGACATCCCACATCACATCTAGGAGTCTTCGGCACATTCAACCAATCTTTTTCAGGGAGAGTCTACTTTTCATTTCTTGTGCTACGTTTCTATCGCTTTTTGTATTTCTCTTTATGTAACTGTTGTTTGCTTGATTTTAATGAACTCTTTCTTTCGTTTTGATTCATGTTAGCCTGTAGAAGCATTGTTTCGATTTTTCATTGCATCTCACTGTTGTCGCATGAATAACATTATTTCTGCACTCACGGTCGTCGTTGCGGCGACTCGCTTCACACACATGCTTGTTTTCCTATTTTCTGAATCCTGCACTCATTGTTTGCATGCATGATCATTCACTCTTTTTTACACTCAGTATTGCCATGCATTCAAACCTTCTCATGTTTTCAGTTGCCCATCGGCGGGTCTGAGTTGCCTTGGCCCAGACCTTGCCTTACCCGGCCAGCAATGCACATTTATGAGAATGAAGGATCTGCCTTCCTCCCAATAAATGTGAATATCTAACCAGCAATGACCTCCAGGCTTGCATTGTGCAATTCTGGGAGGTAGTGCCTTGATAGCCCCATAAATTGCGCAATGCAGTTTGCAAGTTTTCATATCATTGTAGACTGAAATTCCACATTATGTAGTTTCAATCCTCACCAAGCCAGGATGGATGATGCATTGGGCAGTTTTAGTAGTTATTCAACCTCCTGACAACCTAGACTATGCCTTGCACAATTTTGGCAATCAGTCTCCCAGCCTCCCTGTGGAAATTGTGCAATATTCACAATCATTCATATAGGTATGTTGCAAGTCACTACTCAAGTTTGTTTTGGTTTTCAACTGGGAGATTGCTTGCCATGAGTGTTGCTATTTCACCAAGTATCACAGGTGTTCATCTGCCTCTAAGTAGCACAAGTACAATGGCCTCATAGGGAGCAGGTTCAAAGGACACTGTTGAGAGCGCAACTGGAGATGCAATTGAGCGAGTTTTTATGAGATTGCCTATCTATGAAGACACCAAGTTGTTCATAAGCAAGTATAGAAAGATAAAATGGTTGTTTCATCACAGAGAGCAGCACCATCAACAGTAGTAGAGGCTAGCAGACTTGTGCACAACAAAGGCAAGAGGAAGGTTCTTGACAATGCAAAGGCAGAGAAAAGATGCAAGTTCAAAGCATATCCACTTATGATCAAAGCAGCTTTGGAGATTGAGGCTAAGAGGTGACAGCATGACAAGAGGATTGCGTAAAGGCAAAGAGATAAACAAGGGATGGAGGAAACAAAGAAGGAGTTGCAGGAGTTAAAGCGACAACTCAGGGTAGAAAAAGAGTTGCATAGAGCAGAGAAGGAAGCACAGTAGGAATAAATCCAACAGGGGCGAAACACGCGCAAACTTATGAAATTGCACCCAAATAGGATATAGACTCATCCCACCAGTTGGCACAAAGTAGAAAGGGTGAGAAGTGTTGTCGATTGCATGCATGGGTGTTCATGAGCTTGGATGTCATTGTGCGCACACATGCGATCCCATCCATTGGAACACTCATTGAGGTGAAGACAAAGAACCTAGTCCGACTAGAGTTGGACATGTACTTCGACGAGTTAATGCGCATAGCCACCGGCACACACTTGGATATCAATGTAGACACTATGCATCAATATGTTGCTGGCCCGACTGCACTCAAGACTATGATGCACATGTTATCAAACGAGTTGGATAGAGGAGCCAAATTAGTGTCCCCAGATGCAACGGAGGTAAGAGTTCATTTTCAATAGGATGTCACCATTGAGCACATGGACACCATCACGAACTACTAAGATTGGCATTAGTTCGCCACCATCGATCATTGCGAGGATGTCGAAGAATTGGTCTTCTCATAGCTGTAAGAGTCTTAGAGATAGCTTGCATGGCTTGCTCAAGCCTATTTTGTCTCACATGGGTACATGTGTATCTTGGAATTGTTATCACAAAAAATCAATCGTCTAGCCTTAATTTACTAGATGGATCGAAGTACACCATGTAAGGCCAATTTTACCATAGTAAAATTGCTTTCACTATGAGAAATTACTTAAAAAACCACATTTGTAAAGCAATTTATAATTAAACCCATGAAGAATAATTAAATAAATCACTATTTATTTAATTATCTTCTAGGAATAATTAATTAAACCATTGTTTAATTAATATTGCTTGTCACATTTGGCCTAGTTTTTAAAAATAAACAGATAAATTATTAATTATCATATTTTTTCTAGGAATAACTAATTAGTCATCATTCCTCGTCAAGTTTGACTAAATCGATTAGGAATATTTAAATAAATCATTATTTGTTTATTATTCTGTAACCATATTTATTGAGATGATAAATAAATCATTTATTTATTTATTATTTCTAAATAAAAGTTTAAATATTTTTTCCTTCCTAACCAAATATAATAAAATATTCCAAGTGATTATTTCTACAATGGGATTAATAATATGCTATTATTGCTCATTTTTTGAGAATAACCTAAAATTTTGTTATAAATAGGAGGATTTTCCATTCATTATTCACTTTTGATCATTTTCATTGCTGCACTCACTATTGTATCTCTAATTATTATCATTATCGTACAACTTTTTCTTTTCCATTTGAGTTCTTACTGAGCTCAAATATTTCATTTGCTGGGTTTTACACATTATAGAGGAGAGAGAATCTATTGAAAAGATGAAAACTTTTGAGGATAGCCAAGAACCCATCCCATAGAGGGGGACTCGTAACATTTATTTTTTCCCTTCATGGGTGTTGTTTAATAAAATATATTCTTAATATATATGGTTTCCATTGGATTATTGGAGTTACCCGTGTTTATGACTCTTTCATTTTGCTGTTTAACTATGATTGTGGCATAGATCGGGGCTTTGGAAAGTTTTGTTTCTATAACTTGATGCAGATTTACAATGTTTAGCAGTCATTTATATTGTTAAGATTGTTTGTCATCCACAGTATTAGGTGATTTCTTTTCGTACACATATGAGAAGAAAACACTATAACAAAATTGGTGACTATGCTAGGTTTTTACTTCTGATCCAGAAACCTGGGTGACCTTAAGTTTTCAGCGGTTTTTTTTTCCAGTCTATTAATGTTTTTTACTAGCATTCTAACTCAAGATCAGTCAAAATTTTGACTTCTATAAGTTTTTTGGTCTTTTCTGCAGGTCACAAGAACGAGCCGTGACAGAGATGAAATTTTTTCTGAGACTTGCCGATTGGGAATCAAGGAGTAGAAATCACACTTTTCTACCCCAAAAGTGTGATATCGAGCTCCAAAGCACACCTTTTGGCCCAAAAAGTGTGATATCCTAGGAATCAGGTTTGTACTTGTGATTTTTAGGGTTTGTGGGAATTTTTAAGATCTATTTATGGGTTTCACCAAGAGCTGTCTGCTGGGTTGGTTGACCACTGTCTACCTCGATTGGTTTCTTAGGAGCCTTTTATCACCCATTTCCAAAGACATCATGTCTCACTTTCTTCAAACAGAGGAAGAATCTCTCCAAAACGCTCTGAGATATGACCTGATTTTATGCGCAATCTCGTTATGTTTATACCATCATTCTAGACCTAAGCCATCTTGACCTGGTGCCAATGCACGGGGGGCATATCACACTGTCGACAGTATTGTTGGAGCGATTTCACATCCCGTTATTCTCCACAATGTCCCAGGTTCAGAGAAGATCAATGGAGGTAAGCATAGACCAAGCTTTCAGTTTGGTAGTTAGCCCTACCAAACTAGAGAGGGCTCTCTTTATGATCACATACAATGAATTGACTGGAAAAGGAATAGATTTTAGACTAGGTATGCAAGGCTTAGGTAGGTCTTGAAAATTTAGGGTTTGATGTTGGATAAGGGAGAAAAACTAGGTAACTAGGTCAAAGGCTCAAACGGTTACAATGGCAAAGATATAAAGGAGCAAGGTAACAATAATTATGTTATGGATTTAGGGTTTTTCGGTGTAGTCTAGTGATTGGTAGATGAAAAAGGGTTTTAATGAGCATGAGCATATGAATTCATTAAACAGGAAAGAAATTAACACATAATGATATTCCCATAAAAACATATTTTTATGCAAAGAATTATGTTTATAAACTTTAAGAAAAACCATTGATGAACTAATGAATGGAAAGAGAAGATGAATATCTTTCATATAAAGCTATAACAGAGGAAAAAAAAACATCATAGACTTACTACACATGAATTCCTAGATAATAGCTACAAATTGTATCCTTTGATTTCCAGAAATTGTCCAAGTACAAGCTACAATAGTTCTCTCCTCTAATGTCCAACCTATTCTATGACTAAGAAAATGATACATAAATACCAAAACAACATCTACCTACTCTTAGGGGCCGAATCCATGAGTCTAGGCACTACTCCATGAGGTGTTCCAACCAAAACTTTAAGGACTAGGGAGGTTAAAACAACTCCTCCAATTAACTTTGACTCCAACCACTCTCATAAATGAGGCTAAATTTACATCAAAATAAATTTAACAAGACTAATTACCCACTATTACATCATATTTACATTATGATTAATCAATTACATCTTACAAATCCAAATCCAACTGACCAAACTAGAGAAAAACTACCACGGACAAAACTACAGCGAATTTATGAGAAAACGCAATGAAGCTGAGGAAAATGCAGTGAAATTGGCAAAAGTAGTTTTTGAAGTCCTTCCTGAAGTCCAAATCCTAACCTTGATAGCTCATTGGAAATATAAGGATGTCTGCTACAAAATGGACTCTTCAAGAGATCAAAAATATTACTCCTATCCCATCAAAAATGAATTCTCCCACAGGTACTCTCGGAAAAGCAGCATGTCATCCATCAGGTGGCAAAAAAGTGGTTTTTTTGATCGATTTTTTACTTCTTCACTTGTTAAAATTTGTCAAAAGTATGTTCACCCCAGGTAAAAAATGATGTATGGACCATGAGGAATCTATAAATGCAAACCAAACTTCATTTGGAGCTCCCCAACTAAAACACAAAATGTTTTCTCCTCCATGATTATGCTAAAATATGCCAAAATTCTCAAAAAACTAAATTTCCTCAAAAACTCTTCAAAATTGGTATGTGAGGTCACCAAGTGGTAAGCTATGATATGAGGGAGGCATGAACAAGTAAATATAGCTTTTCCTTCCCTTTTTTTCTTGATTAGGGTTTCATTGAGATTCTCCTTTAATTGCTTCACCTTCACCTTAGCAATCATGTTTCTTGTGTAATAATGGGAAGCTATGTGTTTTTGCAATCTTTTTTTTATCTATTGGCCCTCTTGATAAGCTTCTCCAAGTGACAATTCACCTTTTCAAGTCAAAATTATCCATCTTCATTGATCTCTATTGCAATTAGGTCAACAGAAGTCATCCACTCTCTTTGTTGTTGAAGTTCTATTTTGAATCCTTTGGTCCTCAACCTTTTCCTTGCTACCAGTTCCAGATGTTCATCTGAAACCTATGCATCCATCACTGCCTTTCCCTTTATATCCTCTTTACCAATATAAGCCTCATGGTTTTCCAAAAGAGGTTGCTTTACCTTCAACTGCTGATTTTCATGCTCTAGAAATGAAATCATGAAGTTTTCCATTGAAGCATAACTTATTACATCATTTTGAAGTGAAATACACTTAGAAACATATTTTTTTATTATCAAACCCTAACACTACTCCTTCATTTCCCGGTTTATTGAATGAAATGTCAGTTTTGATGACTCTAACCCTAATGACGTAATGGAGACACTTAGATGAATGAAGACCATGGTGACATGACTAAGATGATGATGATGATTTGTTCAATGATGGCACATCCAGCTAAGTGATGGTAGTGGCCAGAACATGAAAATTTGAAGGAGTAGCAATAGACCTAGACACACTAGCTAGCGACCAAATTTTATTTTGAAAACCTAATGAAATGATAAAATTTGACTTTGAGACCCCTAACAAACCTTGGTAAAAGCATATTTGATCACTAGTGACTGGAATAACTAACCGACACTAACACATCCTTCGCCATATACTCATAAAGTTATGGCTATCCGCAAGCGAGCACCAGCTCCTCCAACACTTATGCCCCTCCTTCTAGAAACATGTTTTCAACGCCAACCAATGCTCAACCTGTCTACCAAACCGTTTCCCCTCCACCCATATTATTCCTATGCACAACTGAGCGCTCTAGCCCCTCAAGCATTAACACCGCATCTTCTCATGCATCCTTAGCCCCAACATTCACTGCCCCCTCAAGATCAATTGTTTTCATAGCAGAGTGTGACCAATCCCTAAAGTTCAAAGAAAAAGAATAAGGGGAAGGGTAACAAAGGTAACCAGGGTAATCAAGGTAATCAACCTAGTGAACCCTAGGGGAACCAACCTAACACCAACAACGAACAACAGGGAAGTCAACCCAAGAAAAACAAGGCTATTTGCATGAACAAGCCTTATGCATGTTGTATGGCCATTATACACATGAGTGTCCTCTCTTACCCCAAATGCACCAAATTTGGGAAGATCAAGCAGCTTCTAGAGGTCAACCTCCCATCGAAAAATTGCCTCAGAATCCTACGCCATCTCAACTGAAAGTGATTACAAATCCTTTTTCCCAACAAGGATTTTTTGCTGCTCAACCTTATCCAGTTCAAAAAACCCATCCCCCCTAACCTTCTAGTCTTGGTGACTACGAAATCCTCATGATGAATTATGATGAGGTCAATACATCCATTATCAACTTGCAAACTCAGTCGTGTCAATATGACAAGCCATTGACTTCATCTGCCACTGAGTCCAAAACCAAAACATCTACTGAGCCTCTTACAACACCAAACAATCTGTTGCAGATCCCTTAGGCTAAAGTTGAGGCAATTCCCAAGGGGCCATTATGTTGTAATGTTTGTTCTAACCAATCTGTTCATACATACAGTATAGTATATTACTTGGCGCAATCACCTACTGCCATGTCAACGTTGGAGGTACTCCAATCGTGCCCATCTTAAAAGAAAGCTCTACTAACAACTTTGGGCATAGTATATCCTTCTGATGATCATTTGTTTTTATTCCCAATTGATACATCAGAACATCCCCCATTACCTTCATCTGTTGCTTTCCAGATACCAGTCTGAGTCCGCAATGCCATCATCTTTTGATGCATTATTGACGAAGGGGCATTCACCTGTGTGATGTCTGCTTCCGTTTGGAAGCAACTTAAGTCACCTAAACTGTCCCCATCCACCATCACTTTACGTGCTTGGGATGGTCATTCCTCCCAACCTCTTAGCATGTATCACAATTGTCCAGTGAATCTTACGGGTGGGATTGTCCATGTAGGCATTGAAGTTATTGATGCCCCTTTAGATTACAACATTCTA
The DNA here is from genome assembly GCA_000404065.3 of Pinus taeda. Classification (NCBI taxonomy): domain Eukaryota; kingdom Viridiplantae; phylum Streptophyta; class Pinopsida; order Pinales; family Pinaceae; genus Pinus; species Pinus taeda. The sequence continues at coordinate 13,942 of APFE031087563.1, forward strand.
TTGGGTCGTAGTTACACTTATGCCATGTCAGTCGTCGCATCTATAGTTTTTTGCAAGATGTGCTTCTGCCATGAAGGGAAGATCATCACCATCGATCAGTTGACATACTATGAGTTGGCATCCTTGACCTCCCCTGAGTCCATTATCTCTTCGATATACAACAAATAATACTCTACCCCTCTCACTAGTGTTGCACCTAGAGTCTACAAAGATTCATCATTAGTAGGTGCTTCCCTGGTTCTCCCCCTCCTATATTAGAGCCTAGTGCTTTGAGTGTTTACATGTTACAAGCGTCATGGGCTACTCACAAGCAATCTTGTACATCTCAACAACAACTATCTCCTCATCACCATGTTGTTCCCACCTCAACCGAGCCATCTAGATCCACCCACCCAGGGCCCTCTTTGTTTGTCATTGCCTCTCCTATGTTCCCACCAAGAACTATTCCTCCAAGTCTCAACAATCCACGAGTTGTTCTATCGGTACATTAACCTACACAACATATAGGTTCCTTGTTTTCTCCTCCTGGAATCTTTTCTGACCGTGTCATGGCTTCGGTGGTCCTCCGTAATATGACTTTTTGGATCCCAATCTAGTACATTGAACCCCCTGTAAGCACCCCTCCTAGTCAACTAAGACCATATCATGTTTTAACCTCAGTTTAGCTAGTCCCTATGACCCCTGTTGCTTCTCCAGTTCCACGCAACCTCAATAGGAACCCACTCATGTTGCGAAAGCATCTAGACAGGGGGACAAAGCAAAGAGTAAAGAACCTAAGGACAAGCCTCCCCAATATCCTCCAACCCCCAAATCCCCAAAGTCATCACCTTCGTGAACTTTGTGTAAAATTGTTTGGCATGCCACCAATCACTGTCCTAAACTTCCTCATCTCAAACCTTTGGTCCATGAAACATTTCCCGAGTCTAATATCCTCGAGGTCCAACTTACCTTACCGGGTCCAGCCAAGAAACTCAGGACATTACGCACAAATCACCCTTGTGCCTTGTGTGATCATCATGGTCACTATTCCCATTGTTTCCCTCATCTCGACAAATTTCACGATTGCCTGGAGGCGCTTCGCAAATATGAGACCACTCATAGTGGATCACCTACTCCTCTACCTGTGGATTCTAGTACACGAGAACAAGGGGACTTTGGTCCCACCATCATGATACCTCCCCTCGATGTCGAGATGACAAAATACACGGGCCAGATCCTCCGCATGTTATCATCCTTGAGTTCCTCGCAGGAAAACCTTTCTAAGGTTTCTGTGCGTGCTTCTATTGAACCTATTTTAGAAGAATCCCAAGTCCCAACATGAATAGATTTTCAATCTACTAGCTCATCGTCTACCATTCCAGATGATGCATATGTGAACCTCCTTTCTTAGGATGATGCACCATGTACCTCCACCGCATCATGTAGTCAGTCTTCCTCCCATCCGCTGATCTTTCATTTTGATGAAGACATCATGGAAACTAGGTCTACCTATGATTACCTTTGCACTTAGGCAAGGGGGCATCTCTTCTGGAGGATTTTGAAGGCCACCTCCTTCTCTATTCTACCATTGCATTCTACCCCAAGTAATTTCACTCATTGCATATCCCATTGATTTTCGTGTCTTTATTTCTATCATTAAATTAGGTAGGGTACATCATCTCATTTGTTGTCTTTTGCACCTTTCATGTGGATCCATCATCCACATTGTATATCGTTTATGCCGATGGTGCAAGTCACTTCTCCAGGAATCTAGCCTCAGTAGCCTAGGCCATTTTCACCCCCTTGCATACGTTAGTACTTTCGAACGGTATGTGCATTGGATCTGCCACCAATAACCAAGCCAAATATGATGCAGTGATAGGCTTGTTAGTGGATGCCCTTGATCATCGCATCTTCCATCTTCATGTTCGTTTAGGTTCCTTGCTTCTTGTCATGCAATTGAATGGCATGTATCATGTGCATAACCAAGTCCTATTTATAAAATATCTCCAAATTAAGTTGTTGGTACGTGAATTTGAAATTGTCACTTTGATTCATGTTCCTAGATCCCAAAATAGCTATGTAGATACCATTGCAAATAACATTCTAGATCGGAATTTATCACATATATACCACAGAAGAAAACCATAAACATAACACATGATGAATCATCATCATCATATCAAATGCATAATCATATTATGTATCACATAAAACATATAAGTGTTTGAAGCCCATAGCTCTAGATAAATCTGACATGCCCATAGCATGTGACAAAAATCAAAACCAAAGGGACCCACATGTCCCCATATCTAGTCACTGTTCAGTGGATCCCCCACCAAAGGCTTTGCTCCACTTGCACGTAGATCATGTACTGCCTAACCAGCCATCGTCATGTACATGATCCCTCACCACTCTAAGTGAAGGCTTGTACACTCATATATGTATCGATTGTCTAACTCATGCCATCCATGCTTAGAAACTCTGGTCAAGAGTAACGAGTAGCACACTATCCTCTGCACCCTAACGTGATGATGATGTTCTCTGATCTGCAACCCCTAGTCCCCATGCTCACTCGAGTGGAAGTGGTAGGTTAAGATCACCCAGATAGTTCATCCCGCTATAATGAAAATCTGTAATGTAGAGGGGAATGTGAGGGGAATGTGATCCAAGTGTGCGAAAAATTCAATTTGTAACACCCATCCAACTCCCCCTCCTCCTCCTCTCCGCAGTAGTTTCCCCCAGTGGCACATCCTTAGCTCTTGTGGGCCCCCATCTCATATCTGTACATGAGGACAGATGGTGGGTATCTTCTCAAAGAAGAACGCACACAACATTGTACCAAATGCACAATCACAATTCAGCTATCTCTTACATAGACTCAGTTGTTGTTTCACCGACGACAGCATCATTTGGGCCCCACCATAGTAGGTCCCCACCAAAACACTCTCAACTTGCATCATCTTCCCACTAATGATGTGGTGGAATTCCTGGCTACCTAAGACCCATAGCACTGCTGTGGAAACAACCTGTGTCTCTAACCTATCTAGATCACTAATCGGGATGGTCGTGCCCTTCACATGCACACCTCGTGGACAATGGCACTCCACAAACTATGTAATGTTCCTCTCACGAGGCAACACCAGATGTATACCCCCACCACCCCTATGGGAGGGATTCCAGTCATGAAGTAAATATTCTGTAACGTGACCTCAATCTTGTGCCCCTGCACTACAAAGACATCCTGGTCTGGAGCCCAATAGCTCACAATACTTGATAGCAAGGGATCACCTACCCTCATCAATGGGTTCTCTACCAACTTGAGAACCTCATAGCAAGCTAATGCCAATCAAACCCCCTAATCCCCATGAATCTTAGATCGAAGGGTATCAAAATATCGCTCACGCTAGTTGATTCTCAACTCCCCCATACCTGCAAAACACCACATGTATTGTTAGTTCAGAGAAGAAAATCATTGGATAATTGCATGAATTGGTATTTCTAGTAAGCGAATTACGAGGGCCAACAACGATGATTTTTAAGAGGGAAAATTGAGATTTCTGGTAAGGCAACTGCGACGGCCAATTGCGACGCTTTTACGGAGGAGAAAATCACCCTTATACCTTAGAAATAAGTAAGCGAATTATGTGATCTAATAATTGATCGAATTGATTTTCTTTCGATCACGCATCTCCCATCGAGTAAGAATCCAATCTTGAAACTTTAGTTTCTCTCAATCTAAGGAGAGGAGGCATAAGCAGGCTCTCAATCTAACCCCCCCCACCCAATAAGTCAATTTCAACTTTAGTGCTCGACCATTAAGCCCCCCACCCAATAAGTAAACCCTACCGGAGGGGCCCTAGGAGAACAAATTCCACCGAGCTCGAACGAAATGTTGATAACCCAATGTAACAAAAGTCATTAGTTTCTATAGCTATATTCGGCTTCAACCTGGGTCCTTTCATCCATAAGTTGAAGGTTTAGTCACGATGAAAAAAATATCTCTCCATAAGATCTGTAATTTATCTAACCTTTCAAACATTCCTGTGTCGCTATCTTGGAACCAAAATGTGTTTATCTTTCTTTTCATCATTTCAGACCCAGATTATGAGAAGGTATGTTATTCCTGGTGTATTCATAGGGAAGGTTTTGAACCTATCTGGAAATAGAGCTTTATATGGATCTTTGGCCTCGACTAATCAATCTATAGCCCCCACCAAGCCAACATACCACCCCTCTTTTTAGCTCCAAATCGTAGTTTTATGCCCAGAAAATATGAGATTGTAGGATTTTCCCTCTTTCCTGCAAGCCACATCGTAGTTCTAGGCCCAAAAAGTGTGACCCAACCAAGAAGAGGAGCAGGGGTTTCCCAGGCAGCCACATGCTGCCAACAATCAGGAAATAAACTAGTAAAATTGAAGAGATGAGTAAGGCCACCTACCTGAAAGTCACAGATGCTGATTCTGATGGTCGGTTTGTCTACTAGTTAGAGGTCTTCTCACAATATAGTTCATTGAAAAGTGCTTGTTAGAGGAGGATATGAGGGTCACTGTTTATAGAAATGCCTTGAGTTGAGAGGGTCCTCAATAAGTGAACATTGGAGGGATTTTAGGAGCATAAAAAATTATTAATTATTGATTATTCAATTACCACAACCAATGATGAGTGGCTTGCCACAACCTCATGGAGTTTTAGCCCACTAAGTGGGGTTACTAACTTTAAACACGAATAACTCTCAAACCGTGAAGAAGTACGTGGCGTGTCATATATGGCTAGAAATGTCTCGACGACTAGACTCTATCTAGGAGATCCTTGACTTAGAATAGGATTATTTGTCAAGTCAAAATGCCCATGAAAGATCAGGGTAGCCCTTGGTGCTACTTGGGTTGACATCAATGACAACCACCAATCAACAATCCTTTCCCTATACCTTCTAGAATTTATGGTATCTAGAAATCTATGGGTAAAGAATACAATCTTACCCATATCAACGCTTCTGTGAAGTCCTTATCCAAGTTCAAACAAGCTTCCTAGTGCCTAATGTAGAGACCTGCATTTTTAAGAAAGTATGAACCCCCTTCAAAGATCCTAGCTTTATCTTCAAATCTAGAAAAGATGACCGCGAAGAAAAATTTTGATCCTAGTCTCAAATCCACCTCTCCCTTTGTTTGTGAATTGTACTATATCCAATGCTCCAATTCGTTCTCCATCGGCCAAATTCCTATAAACCTACATATAAAAGGATGATCTCTCATGTGTTTCCTATTATCTTCTAGACATATTGTAGGAATAATATATCTATGGTTTTTAGGGGCCTTAGGGATATGTTGACCTCGTAGCCCCATTTTCCATTTATCTCCAAAAATATGCATTTGAGAGCAACTAGAGGATCCTCCTTATGTACCAAAGTTTCCTTCCCCTTGAAAATACCTACTAGCAAGAGCATTTCGAAAGGAGGGGTGACCCTGCTAAATTTGGTTTATTTGTTCACTCAAATTTGGTTTCTCTTTCTTTCTCTCTGGAGCACTTTGATGTAAAACTGTGTGTCTTATGGAGTGCTCCATAAATATAGTGTTTTATGGGTGAATGTAATATATATTGTGGTTGTATGCTTTCAATGTGTTGTGTTGTGTGTGTGCGACTGTTTGTGTTATGTGTATGTGGATTTCTGTCAATTGAGAGAGAAAGTGGTGGCTGAGGAGAATGTGCACTGTTGTTGAAGGACCAACTTGATCAACAAATGATTCTTTTAGAGTGAGTTGGTATCTATGTCAATATTTTCTCCAATTATTTTTAAATGCATTCCTGCGTCTTTTTTCTATTTGATTTTTTAGTGAGTTTGGATTTCATATACAAGAGCTAGAGCAGGGTTTCTAGTGCTTTTGAAGCACACAATGAGGAACTTCTAGTGCTTTTACATCCATGAGTTTCTAGAGTTTCAACAGAAAAAGAAATATGGATAAGAAGCAAGGTTAGTATTCTTTGTTGATTGCCCTATTCTTCTTATAGGAAAGGGTAAAGCTCTGCAAAGGTTTAGTAATTTATTTTAGAAAGGGGAAACCATATCTACTGTGTAAATTGCATGGCCTATTTATTTCCTAGGGTTTAAACAAATCAAACCTTGACCTATCTATGCCCTTACAGATAGGTATTTCTTTCCTTTGTTCCACAACAGGAATGGTGGGCAATCCTTACCTTTCAACTAGGGATGGAGCACTTATCTATTCTTTCCTTAAACCAATAATAAGATATGGAATAGTTCTTTGTTGTTTATGTAACAATCCTATAACAGGTTAGGAATAAGTTCCTTTAGCGAGCTTTAGCATGGAGATTGGATTTCTACTCAATATCCTTTCTCTACCATTTTCATGATATTCTATTGAGAAATGCCTATGTAATATAGCAGTATATCCTTCCTCGAATTAGTAGAGGGAGATCCTTCGATTTCTTGGCCTTTCCTTGACTGGAGAGGTAGGCATAGGTTACCCAGTTACAGTTTTTGAACAAGACCCAGAGCAAGACGTAGAATTCAATATAACAACATAACTAGGTTAGAATAGTTATAGATAGAGAAAGACCTAGGTTACAGATAGAATAGTTCTAGTGGCCTATTTATTGAGATCCATATTATGCAACCTTGAGTAATATATAAACGCCAAAAGAGTTAGATTCTCGAGAGAAAGATCTTGATGCTTATGGCTGTCTAAGTCTTTAGAGAGTTGAATGCTCTAGATAGAGATTGAGATCGAGATCGAGTAATTTCTCTGTATGAGAAATAGTTTATATTTCCCTTGAATTACAACTTAATCTAAAGAAACTACAACCCAACAAAATACATGGAATGGATGAAAATTTAGTTGACACCCAACATATGATGCTTGACAAATTGGTACTTTAAATACCTTCACAACACAAAATCTTCAAATACCTTCAAAATGCAAAGTCTTGAAAATAGAATGAAAATAACATGTATTGGAATGAGAATAACATGCATTGGAAAAGGGGCATTTATAAGAAAATTCAACTATAATGAATCCTAAGAATAGCCTCGTAAAATTCAAACAACGTTGTAAAAGCCCACCATAATATGAACAGAGGAGGTTAACCCACAAAAAGAAAAATTGATGACTCTGAAGTTCTGAGTGCTTAAGACCAAAATAATAAAACACTTTCAATAGAGCAACACGAAGAGAATATGATAAGTATGTGAATTACCTTTGAAGTCAGATATATTTATAGTGGTGTAGGATATTGTATAGCACAATCAGTTAGTGAAGTCAGATTTATTTATAGTGGTGTAGGATATTGTATAGCACAATGGGTTAGTGACTCATTATGTAAATCTTACGAATGGGATTTTTTTTAAAATTAGGTATTAAGTGTTATGTATTAAGATAATGAATTGTTTTTTGTATTTACATATTTGTAATGAGCCAATTAGTGACCTCGTGATGAGCTTTTGAAATTTAATAATCTCATACACAATGCTAACTGCTAGTACTATTACATATCAATCTTACATAAGTGTCAGTGTTACACCTTTTGTGAAACTGCGAGCTAAAACCATCCAACTTTGATTGATTGGATTTTATAGTTTTATGAATGAATTTGAACATTATATATATGTGTGTTAATGGGGTTACTTAATTAGATTGTGTGGTTTTCCAAAATGTTCATGGATAGGAGCTAGTTGTTTTTTTTGGGATCTTTGTTTTGTGCTAATCGCTTTGTTTTCGTGTGTCTAGCCAATGTCTAGCATGGCATATTAGGCATAGAGCACCGTTCCATCCTTCAATATCTTTTGGTGTTGGAATTCCTTTGCAAATGAACTTCCTAATAAAACATGAGCTACTTCATAAAACAGAGGGATGACCCTCCCATGCACATGGGACACTTAGTTGAGGCATCACACATAAGTTGCGTAGTGTGGGGAGAAAATATTGAATTCGATGGCATGGTTTATGGTAATATTCATATCCTCCCCTTTTCTTAGTTGATGGGCATCATGGAATATACAGATTCATTTGGTACTTAGGAGGGTTGTGTAGAGATGATCTACGAAGCCTTTCGTGACATCTAACCCTCTAAAGCTGAGAAACATGTCATATATCCATGCTCTCGACATTCCCACTACCATTCAGAAAGAAGTAGATTAATTTGCTGCTAATAAACGCCTCATATCTCCATGCCCTCTACATTCCCACTGCCATTCAGAAAGAAATAAATTAATACGTTATCTTGAGAAGGTGTGGGTGAGGTAACCTTATATGGAGCTACCAAGCTTGGAGGCTAAGGCTCAAGCATTATATGGAGCATTTGAATAAGTGCATCATGGAGCGCTTTACGAGGAAACTAGATGCTAAGTGCATCATGAAGTGTTTTACAAGGGAAACTAGACACTTTTGGTTTGGGCATCATTTCAATTAGTAAACTAGACATACAATGCGCAAATCGCTACCTAGCTGCATATCCACCACTGGGTTGGGACCTAGTTGCAAATCTAGGTGGAGAACGAATTGACAAAATCTTAGTTGAACCAATTGAATGAATCTCATTATGGCCAACAACAGGAAGGACATCATAAATTCCTAGTGTTTATTGTGCCCATTTCATATCATTTAATATTTAAAAGTGATTATTAATTAAAAATATGGAGCGCTTTATGAGGAAACTAGATGCTAAGTGCGTCATGAAGTGTTTTACAAGGGAAACTAGACACTTTTGGTTTGGGCATCATTTCAATTAGTAAACTAGACATACAATGCGTAGATCAGCGACATCATTTCAATTAGTAAACTAGACATACAATGCGTAAATCGCTACCTAGCCGCATATCCACCACCAAGTTGGGACCTAGTTGCAAATCTAGGTGGAGAACCAATTGACAAAATCTGAATGGAACCAATTGAATGCATCTCATAAGCGCCAACAACATGAAGGGCATCTTAAATTCTTAGTGTTGATTGTGCTCATTTCATATCATTGAATATTTAAAAGTAATTATTAATTAAAAATATTTTATTAAAATATTATTTAATTTAATTTAAAAAATAAAAAATAAAAA
>APFE031087577.1:0-15149 GCA_000404065.3 Pinus taeda
CCAATGCTCAGAGAAAAAGTTACGACGATTTTTCCCAGGTCACCTGTTTGGAATGTAATTTAGGAGTCTGCAAAAATACCAACTTCCTCAGATCATATCTCCGCAAATATAGCGCAAAAATCTCTGAAATTTGGACCCGAGATTTAGCGCGATGTCTTATCAAATGGGTTTTGTTTTCAACTTCTGAAACATCAGAGAAAAAAGTTATAGCGAAAATGCCACGATGACCTGTTTGGAGCAGCGAAACCCTAAAATCCAAAGCTCTGATACCAAATGTTATAAAACCAACTCAAGAAGAGATAGGAAAGATAGATCAACGCCTTAGAATTCAGCCTCTTCGAGGGGGAAACCTCCTTTACATTACATAAATGAACAATTCTTCGATGATACAAATGAAAATACCTCCTTTCTATATATAGGAGTCTAAGGGGTCATAACATAATCAGAGCCAACATAACAATAATAATGCGAGGGCACAATAATAACAATAGTGGGATTCTATGGGGCGCAATAGTAACAATATGGTCACTACATGGGTACATCAATATAATAAGTGGGTTGTAGTAGTATAGGTGCCTAACACATAAATTGTAAAGAGATGCATAAAAATATAACAGAAGCATAAACGCACAGATCTATGAGCAGATGCACAATATTTTAGAATCAACTTATCTTTTATTAAACCTTTGTTTAGATACAATCCCAACTCCGCTGTGTGCACTCAGCTGCAGGGGTCCTCACACACAACTACAGACTCTACCAAGCCTCTGCACACACAGCTGTAGAGCCTCTCCTTGCTACTACAACCCAAGACTCAGACTCACAGACTCAAAGGGAATTCCTCATTCAAAACCCATATCATTTAAGATCAATCCGAAAACCACTTCCTTTACACTTAGAGCCTCGCTCTATTTATACAATCCTATGGTCCGCGGACCATGGGTAGGCTGACACTTTCTATATTAAATTACATTATTTTAGGGAAAACAAACCTAGACTCTTGCACTCTGCGCCTGCATTTCACGTGGTATTACATTACTTTTGACCAAAATTCTGGCTACAAGCCCCAAAAATCCGCTATGGGGGGATCCGCTGCCCAACACACTCGCTGGGCCATTTCGATGCCTCGAGGAGGCAGCGGCCAACAGATGTCATGGAGACCAAAGTTCTTCGAGTGGCTAGATCACCAACTCATTGTTGTAGAGGATTGGCCATATGCTAGGATGAACTTCAGGGGTAATCCAGACCGAGTACTCCCTCCTAGGGAACACTAGGATGACAGAGGTAACAAAATCATTTTCGATTTTTAAAGAGTTTTATAATTTATTATTATTTTTTTATATATATGTCTTGATCATTATATTTCAATATTGTAGATGTTGAACCGGAAAGACTTGCAGGTTTATCCCCCATTGCTCACAGAGTCAAGAGGGAGTTCGAGCTACCTCCTCCTGGTGGAGATGTAGAGGATGAGATTGCCTTAGACCTGGAGGACTTGACAGAGGGGATCACAGACTACGTAGGATTTGAGGATGTCCCTTGATGGCACCAACGTCACACAACAGGGGTATTGAAAAGGATCCACCAACTGCTTAGACATGTTGTCCGAGCAGTGGTGTGCTATAGAGAGCATCACGCAGATTAGACCCCTAGGTTTATTTTCTGCAATTTTGAGAGACATGTTGTCTCATGATGTAATCTAAACACATATTTTTTGAGCACTACGATGTGCAACACATGATATATATATACATACCTATGTTTTGTTTTATGAACTTATTATGTCTCAATGTTTGCTTTTACAAATGTTGCAAATGTCTATCTAATACATGATTTGCCAATGCATTTGTTAATGTATTTAGTCTTCTAGGAATATGTTGATATGTAATGAAATCAAAATTCCTTTCTAGTAAACGAACACGTAAATACAACCTTAAAATATGAGGGTTTCTAATGGAATAATGCTCGTTGAGCCGGAGAACAACAAGTTATGAATCTAGATTTACGATCAGAGTGCGAATATTGAGGGAAACAACCTCAGTCAATAGGTCAATAACTGCGCTATATTCAATGACATTGTTTGTAGTACATCCTAGACAAACACCTTGAAGATCTATCAACTCATCGTGAGGATCATAGATAACCCACACCATGGAGGAAAGATTCCAAGTACTGTGACAGGCACCATCAGCGAAACCGAAATAATGTGAGACAGACATCTTCATAAGAAGCAAAAGGACACAATAAGAGAAATATGCTTACACACCAATCCAAACATGTACAAAAATGAAAACACACTTATGTACACAAAAATGCATGAAAGACCCCTGCATAATACTTCTTAATATAAATCTCATTTCAGGGCTTATATAAAGGATTTCCTTCATAATCAATCAGCTCATAAGCACCTTTTTGCAAAACACATTTTACAATGTAAGGCTCATGCCACATGCATTTGAATTTTCTTGCCCCCAACTTGTCATGAGATTGATCATACAACAGGACTAAATCCCCTTCAATGAAGGAATGTGGATTTACCATCTGATCAAAGTGAGCTTTCACTCACTGTTTCTGTGCCTCAATGACCAATGAAGCAAGTTGACGAGTCTCATCAAGTCGTTCTAAGTAAATAAGACACTCCTCCACCGGACTGGTATTCAGAAATAATTTGATAGCTAATTTGAGAGAAGGGATTTCACATTCAATTGGAAGGGTAGCTTCCATACCATAAACTAGCTAAAATGGTGTAAATCTGGTAGCATCCTTAACCGTGGTTCGGTAGGCTCATAGAGCTGAAAACAACAGCAAATGCCAATTGGAATATGAATTCCAATGGTACACTAAAGCATGGTGACCAACACTTTGTTCACTGCTTCGACTTGGCCATTAGACTGGGGATAATATGGTGTCGAACTGTCGTGACACAAGCTCAACTAAGATGTCAACTTGACCATCATGTAACTATGAAAATGAGAGCCATGATCTATGACGATGGCCTAAGGGACTCCAAACTTGGAAATCACATAATCGAATAGCAATTGGGCAGCTGTCTTACCATCGTTAGTCGATGTAGGCATCGCTTTGGCCCATTTCGTAAAGTAATCAATGAAAACGATGATATACCCATGCCCCTCGGATGAGCGAGGGTTACAGGTCATGAAATCAATGCCCCACTTTGCAAAAGGGCCAACGATAATGATAGGATGTAAAAGAGAAGGCAGCGCACAGATCCTGCGCTGGAAATTTTGACACACATGACATGAACGGATGGCAAGAATGCAATCCTTGAAAATGGATGGCCAAAAATAACTAGTACGAAGAATCTTCTGAGCAGTGGCATAACCAGACATGTGACTACCACAAGCACTAGAGTGATAGTCATTTAAGACTTTCTCAGCTTCCTCGAGGGTTAAACAATGGCGGAGAATAGAATCAACTCCAACATGGTATAACATGTCTCCAATAATACGATATGGTTGAGAATGATGGCGAATGCATCACCAAGCATCCTTAGAAAAGTTAGAGTGAAATGAAGACGTTTGGAGGTAAATGATGATGTCACCATACTAGGGATCGAGGGTACTAACAAAGAAGAGCACATCGTCTGGAATGCGGTCCTCTATTCGAGAGGGAGCAGAAGCAGATGGTAAAAAGCAAATCAACTTAGTGAAAACTAGTGACTTCTTGGATTTGGTAGTAGTGAACTCCAAATCAAACTTCTAGTGGATGAAAATCCACTTGGAGTATTTTCCCCCCAACAATTGACATGACAAAATATATGTCATCGAGTTGCAATCAGAAATCATGGTCATGGTACGCAACAAAATGTAATGATGAAAATGTTGAACAGCTTGAATGGCTGCCAAGGCCAACTTCTTGAGTCTTGATGTCGAGAAGGTTGTGGCTAAGATAATATATGACATGCTCAAAACCATCATCGTCGTCTTGTACCAAAACCATACCAATGGTACTATCAACGACAGCTAGATAAAGCAAGTAATCATGGTGATAGCTAGGTGGACGCAACAAAGGAGCAGAAACAAGAAGGGTCTTGACATGCTCAAATGAGTTTTGGACAATTTCATCCCAAATGAATGGAATGCCATGCTTAAGCAGATGCGTATAACCTTTAGTGACCTCGGCATAGTTAGGGATGAAATGACGAAAGAAATTAGTCTTTCCTTGCAAACTCTGCAACTGGTGCAAAGTAGAAGGAGGCGAGAGATTGAAAATAGCTTCAACCTTGAGTGGATCGAGATGAATACCCTCCTTAGAAATGACAAACCCAAGGAGTCTGCCGGACTCAACGCAGAAGACACATTTTTGCGGATTGAGATGATTATTATAATGTTTACAATGAAGAAAAATCTGACGGAGGTGGTCCAGATGGTCTGCACGTTTAGCTGAATGAGCAGGGAGATCATCCAGATAAGGCTAAAAAATGTGTCTAATATCATGAAAATCATAGGACATTGCTCTTTGAAAATTCACACTAGCATTCTTTAGACCAAAAGGAAGTTTTTTATAAGAAAAAGTACCCCATGGACAGATGAAGGAAGCCTTATGTTGATTGGCAAGTAAGATATTGATCTAGTTATAGCCAGAGAAGCCATCCATAAAAGAGAATATTTCACTCCCATCACAGTCATCAATATGCTGGTCAATAAAGGGAGTGGGGTAATTGCCTCTTAGACATGCGCGGTTAATATCATGATAATCAACAAAAACTCGAATATTGCCCTGCTTTTTTGTCACAGGGACAATGTTAGAGACCCAGTTTGTCAATAGAATAAGATAAATGAATCTAGCCTTGAGAAGTTTTTCAACCTCTCCTTTAATGGAAGCTGCCTTTCTTAGATGCATGGGATGTAAACGTTGATGAATTGGTTTCACATAAGGATATGTAGGGATCTCATGCAAAACAATACTCAGATCTATACTGGGCATTTCTTCATATGACCAAGTGAACACGTCGTGAAACTCTTGGAAGAGACTAGTGTAAATCTCGATTTCCACGGGACAACAAATTACTCCGATGTGAATATTTTTGACAACCCCTGGTTTAACAGAGATGTCGATAGGTATGGTTTGCGTGATATTTTCCATATTCCCTTCAGAAAAGACCTCATGAGTTAAGATGGGCGTCTGAAGCAGTTGAGAAGGAACATGGGAAGCAAAATTATCTAGACAGGCAGTCATTGCCCCAAAGCTAGGAAGAAACGAGGAATGATGATGGCTAGTGACCCAAGGAGGATCCTCAAAAGACAAAGTTTCAAGAATAGCCTCATTAGAAGAAAACATTTCTTACAAAGGATTAGGAGAAGCAATATCTCCTAGCCAAGGGGATTGCACATACGTGTCAAGGGACCTACTCGAAGGAGTATATTCAAAAGAATAAGCCAAAGCCGAGACAATTTCAACATAGTTAAGCTCAGTAAAAATCACCCAAAGAATATACCTGATCAAGAGGAGGAATCACCCAAGGATAAGGGTTGACAAAGATCATATTAATGGAAGCGACATTAGGAGGTGGGAGCGGAAAAATTCCCATGAGGGCAGCAGCTTTAAAGAGCCCAACACCCACACTTTCATAAGGAATACTAGTATGCTGCACATATGGAACATTTCCCTCCAAGGAAGAGGAAGCAAAGAAGGACAACTGATCAACCATAACAATTTCCCCTGATTAGGAAAACGAAGTACGCGTAACAACGAAGAAGCAACGGAATGCATAACATACGTCCAACTTCGACCCAGTAGAAGGTTGTAAGTTAGATTGGCATCGACAACTTCTACTTTGACGTTGACCATCTTGCCTTCCAAGGTGATAGGAAAACGTGGGAGAATACCAAACAAACGAGAATATCTTCCATCAAATTCCTCCAAGGTATTCAAAGTTTGACTCAAAGAGGGAGAACCAATGGATTTCCAACAAGCAATAGACATGATGCAAGTCGAGGCTCCTTCATTGATAATAGTACAATGAATAGTCTTTGAGTTAATAAAAACCTAGATAAGAAAAGCGATCTAGTGAGGCAAATACGACACACGATTTTCAAGATCGAAATTAATCAACTTGGAATCAGCCGAATCAATTCCACCAATAGCATATGGTAATGAATTCTATTGGGAAGGACAACTATGGAGAACCTCCAATGTAGACATAGCTGAAGGAGCTTGGGCTAGATATTCGATAATGCTATAACGCTATGCAACACGAGCATTGGATTATAGGAAAATTTCCAGAGAATTCCTTTAGCAGGTGGTCAAATGACAGAGTCATTACTAGGTCTTTCAATATGAAGAGGGCTATAACTTGATGTGGGAACACTAGAAGGGGCTTCAGGTTCTTTCCCGACTGACGAAGCATAATATTTCGATCGAGTAGATATGTGAATAGGAGTAGTCCTAGCCATAAAGACCTGGGAACTAGATGAGGAAGAGGATTGATGTTGGTCCACCATTTGAGTTTGCTGAGAAGGAAAAGGTTCTTTAAGCACAACAAGAATCCCTAAAGTCCCCTTAAGCAAATGACCTACCTCAGATTGTCGACGACAGTCTTTAGTGAAGTGAACCTCATCACATATAAGACAAGGATACTTAGATGTGTTTAGAATCATCATCAGTAGGAGTCTTGGTGGTTTCTTGCTTTGGCATGTCAGACTTATTTTTACCTTTCCCTTTCTTCTTACCCTTCAAAGTTTTCTCCGCCATGGTGGATTGAACGATGTTAACTTCTGAGGTTTTCATAGGATTGGATGGGGACTGAGAAGCAATTTCAGTAGGAGAAATGGATTTCTTCTTCGTAGGAGTCATGGAAGACTTTCGAGAAGACTAAGTGAAGGAACCAATAACACCATCGACAGAATGTGCCGACAGAGCTTTAGAAGTTCTAGGTCATGAAGCATTGGGCAAGGCGTCATAAAGCGTGCCAGATTGGGAATATAACAAATCAAGGTATTGAGCACGCATGATGGCTTGCTCTTCAGTAACACATGCCCCCATAGGAATGTCTTTGGTTATCGGACCTACAAAAGAGGTAGTGAACCAATCAGTTAATAGCTAATCAGGAATCCAGAACTTGATCAAACGACGACGCCTTCTCCAATCATGAATATGATCAGAGATGTGAGTAGCCATGTCCTATTTCCGAGATGTAAGAAGATGTGTTCTCGTTTAATAGCGAATCGGTAACTGAAAATGCATAAGGAATTCCATCGCGAGAGAGTTAAAATCTTGGAAAATCCCACGAGCGAGTTCAATGTACCACTTTGCAGCGGAACCAGTAAGATTCTTTTGGAAAATATGGAGACAAATAGAATCGTCAAGCCAGGAATTGGATGAACACCAAAGGTGATAAGTCATGACATGTGCCTAGGGGTCTTTGTCAGATTTTCCTTCAAAATTAGGACAGTCACTGGGGATCTTGGTTGGAACAGGTGGCCAAAATGGATTATGAAGTATAGGATCATTTTTTAACTTCGAGACATCAGGGAGTTCCAAAGTCGCAATAAAAGGTAACTGAGGATTGAAAGACATCATGGGTATTTGATAAGGACCAGCATTAGGGTTCCAACTAGGGCCTTGTTGCCCCCATAGATCTTGCCTAAGAGGATTTTTTCCATAAGGGTTATAGTTTGACGGATTAAAACCATACCTTGGTTGTTGACCTGGATTTTGACCTCCATCAAACCATTGATTACTAGCTTGACCAATAGCGGTAGCATATTGCTGCTGAAAATTCTGATAAGGATTAACCTGAGGGTGCTGATAGTGCTGATATGGATTACCCTGAGGTTTCCATTGGGGTTGCTGAGGTATTTGAGGACTGTACTAAAACTTAGGCCCAAACTGTACCTGAAGCCCATGTTGTATTTGATAAACAGGTTGAGTTTGGAATCCAAACTGAGCCTAGCGACCAGGTTGAGCTTGAGGTCGAGGTTGCATTTGTCTAATAGGTAGATTGACCTAACCAAAATGTTTTCCTTTCTGAGCTGCAGCTTGGCCTTGTTGGAACTGGGGCTGACCTAACTGACTAGAAGATTGTCCTTGCTGAGTATCAGGTTGGCCTTATTGGAAACGGGGCTTACCTAACTAACAAAAAGGTTGTCCTTGCTGAGTAGTAGGTTGGCCTTGTTGGAACTGAGGCTAACCTAACTGACCAGAAGGTTGTCCTTGCTGAGCAGTAGGTTGGCCTTGTTGAAACTAAGGCTCACCTAACTGACCAGAAGGAGGTCCTTGAGATAAAGGAGGTTGTCCTAGATAAGCAAAGGATGAACCCATTTGGGCTAAAGGTTATCCCTAAAAGGGTTGTCCTTACGAGTCCAAAGATTGCCCCTGCTGAATATAAGGCTGACTTATTGAGGCATAAGTTTGTCCCTGAATGGGTTGTCCTAGCGACCCATGGTAAGTAGTGTGATTCTAGGAAACTGAAGGTGGAATTTGACTGTCAACTGGAGCCGTCTGAGGAAGAGGTCCAGTATAATACATATGGGCTCCACGGTGATCGTAATAGTGTGGAGGGTTATGTGGAACGAAATCTATTGAGAACCTAGAGGGTTATAAGTCATATTTTAAAGAAAAAATAGATATTGATCATACGAAAATCCCCCAGAATTGAATTTGAGGAGATAGGTACATTACCCATAGGTTGACTAACACCAAACGCTAGAGGCGAAGGACCACCATCAGCAGGTCCAGAATATATCCTAGTAATAGTAGTGAGCATCGAGGAGGTGATAACCGCACTAACAGGAGGAGCCGAAGATGCCACAAAAATAGTGGGCATCAATGGAACAGATGTAATAGATGTAACCGATGTAGCCTGCATCTAAAGGATGGAGGTCGAAGTTGACTGAGTAGACACGAATGACCCTGAAGTCAAAACCGTCGTACAAGACCATACAAAGCTCTGATGCAGATATGTAGAACCAAGTATGTAAGCCAAAGCGCGACAACGAAGTGGTAATGAAACATCCTAAGAGGTGTGAAAAGGGAAACCTTAGGGGGGAAACTGTTATTCACCAGTCGACACAAGGCTCTCTTGAATACTAACGGGACTGGATTCATCCATGTCAGAAGAGTCCATAGGAACAGAAGCACTAGGGGGAGTAGACAGAGGACCCTCATCTAAAAATTCCTAAACATTAGGAGGAGTCCAATTGATATCAAAAGGTTCCCCGCTTGGAGCTCGAGAGGCAAGAGGCTGAACACTTGGAACAATAGAAAGAGAGCCACTAATAGATGGTATCTTAGATGGGACGGGGGAAGAAGGCTCTCCGTCACTTGGTAACGACGACGAAACATATGAGTCTTCCAGGATGGCCTAAAGTCTAAAGACCAGGAGGGAAGATGTAATTAAGAGGTTCTTTAAATTCTTTTCAAGGGTATTACTCACGATGTGGCCAAAATTAACATGTAGGATGTTATTGTGGGCAAATAAATTTTATGACATTGGAACAAAACTTTGCATTTTCATGTTTATAGAGTCAAGAAAAAGGAAAAAAGATGATTCTAGTCTCCTTCGAATTTTAATGAGCCTGAAAGGACAAGTGCTCAGATGATCCTTTTAATTTTAAAGAGTAAAAAATGAACGAAAGCAACTACTCTATAATTCTAGCTAAAAGGGTTTACCAGGCAAATGTGAACTGTAGAATATCTCCCGGTGAACCAAGAAGTATGAGCAATCTATCTCCCAGAATGTTGTGTTTAGTGTATCATGTCTGCAAGGCGGCTGACTCGGCTTCCTATGGATAATAGGATTACAACCTAGTGGGGTCTCCCATCATATACACGATGGTATAGGGAGTACAAATCTGTACTAGTACTTATTGGATCACGGAAGGAGGAATTACCCAACCTTAGTGAAAACAACAACCACTAGGTTTAACGACGCCAGAACATGTCCCTAGCCTAGACCTGTAGATGTAATCGTTAAGTTCCAATGCATTTTTAGATTAATTCAATGAATTTTAGTTGTTAATCTTGAATTAAATTTCAGTTTCAAGGCCTTGCCAAATGTATCTTCAAAAGCTCCTAGAATGCAACTAAATGAGTGAAGAAACCATTTCTTTTCAATGAACAACTAACTAAAGCAAAGTGAGAGGTTCATTTCAAAGCAACCAAAGTGAAAAGCAAGAAATTGCAAGCAAACCAACCACGAGGAAAGAGAAATGCAAGCAACCTAATTAAGAAAATGAGCAACACATCCTTTGCTTTTCAATTTCTAAATGGAAAGAACTTACTAATGCAAAATATTGTTCGTATTTCCTAACACAAGATGAATGCAATATTTTGATTTTTCAAATAAATGACAAGCAACCAAATGCAAAACTCAAAACCATACTAATTTTAATCTTTTTTCGAATGAAATCACTCAATGAATGTGTTAGTGTCAGTCTTTTTAGCCTTCCTCCAGTGATCAAATATGCTCTTAAGAAGCGGTTTCAGAGTGTCAAAGTCAAGTTTTGTCATTTCAGTGAGTTTTCAAGTAAAATTTGGTCACTAGGTATTAGGTCTAGGGTTTGTTTGCACTCCTTTCAAAATTTTCCAAAGGTTGGTCCATGTCACCATTCAGCTGAGTGTACCATCATTCAAAAGGTTTTCATCATCATTTCAAGTTCCAATGGGTCATTTTACACCTTGTTCGTGCTTCAGTTGTACTTGGGTAAGGCTCATTTCCCTCTCCTAGGGTTTTGAAGGTAATTTCTCTTGGATGGTCAAATCATCAACAAATCTTGCATCCTGATGCTCATACACCTTCCCCTATCCTTAATGTACCTTATTAAACACTTCCCATTACTGATATCCCTCAAATTCCTCATTTTCCCACAAACCCTAGTTTCTTGCTACACAATTGACAATTTTTAACAATTTTCTAGCTAGGCCTATGCTACTCTTTTGGACCTTCCACTCATCATATTTAAATCCACTTTCCCCTATTTCCTAACATCCCTCCCTACTTCCCAAAATTTTCTCAAGAATTTAGAAGCCCCTTATCCCCTTCATTTCCCTTCATTTCGACAAATCCCCTTTTCCACACATCAGGGTAGGTTTTACTCAAATGTTGTTTTTGAGAAATAGAAGATGAAATTGGAGAAAGTGAGAGTGCTTTTGTCCAAAATAGGCCAAGTAAGAAAAACCTCCTTCACTTTTTACACAGGTGTCATGGTTTTAGAGAAATGTCAAAAATACAGTTGCCTTAGGAGAATTGATGCACCTCTGAAGTGACCTTGGGAAAATACATATTTCTCCTAGCTTGATTCGCCAAATGACTTTCTTGATGAGTGAAATGATAACTAGGCAATAATATATTTCCAATGAGCTATCATGAGCTCAATTTGGAGTTGCGGAAGACCTTCAAAGGTTGACTGCAACAACACTCTACCTTTAGGCAGCCTCATTTTGCACATTTTTCCTAGTCTTGGGAGATTTGACTTTTGATATGACAAATGAACTCTAAATTAAAAAATTCAAGTTGTGCTAAAAATTAGACTCAATAATATTTCCAATTAGCTATTTTTCACCCAATTTGGACACTGGGAAGGCCTCCAAAACTTGATCTGAAAACGACACTACGCACAGAATCAGTGGTGCTATACACACAGGCTTTTCCAACAGGTGCGTAGCGCCACTGGCGCTCGTTTTTGATAGGGACCTCAATTGGAAGAAAACTTGGAATTTTTGGATTCCTTATAAAAATTTATGCATGCTCAGAAATTAATAGGAAATTTTGACAAGTTTTGGACCTCCAAAAGGGCCAAAAACACCCAAAAAATGCCCTCTCTGCCACTTTTTGGCCACATAGGAACCAATGGACACCAAATCAAAAATTTCTACTTGTCCTAGAAATTAGAGATATATAAATTTTCAAAAAGCCATATTGGAGAAAATTTGGTGAAGGGTAAGGCGTTTAAAAGCATCCTGGAAAAAGTGCTATGCACAGAAAAATGGCGCTACGCACAGGATGAAAAAGTGCCAATTTTGCTCAAAAACTCTGTTTTTCGCCTAGTTTTCTTCTAGTTTGACTTTTTCTCTCTTATGGTCAAATTCATGATGTTACATGATGTAAATTGATGTACTATGATGTAAAAATGATAAAAATGGACTTGATAAGGTAGATACATCACTTGTAGGTGGTTTAGAGTTGAATGAATAAGTTTCCTAGGTTTTAGAGGCAAGCTGTTCCACTACCTATTTTTGTGTTCCTATTTTAGATATGGTTGAAACCACCCCTCTTCTCATGGATTCGACCCATGATGGATAGAATAGGTAGTTTGGAGGTCTATATCATGTGTTTCTTTAGTCATTTTTAAAGGTTGGACTCTTGTGAATGCTTTGAGCATTATTGTACATTCATTTCTGCAGTTTGGCAAGGAAATAGACCAGGGTTTGTAGCATTTTACGAGACTCTTGTGGCAAGGTGATTTAGTATTGTTTCTCCTTCTGTAATTCAAGTTATCATGTGTTTATGTGTGCTATTATCTCTCTCTTTTTCAGCTTAACTAAATGAATCGAGTATAAGGTGGAAATCATTGATGTTGTAGTGCTCTACCTTAGGGTTTGTTTAGCTTGACATGTTTTCTACTGTTTGAAGAGGACTCATGACACTTTCATGCCATCTCAAACTCCTCACCAATTTTAAGGCTATCCATTTCACTTAATTCAAAGTACTAAAGCATTTTCCTACCTCGCCCCACATAAAGCTCTGCAAGATTGAGTTCATTCCCTGGACTCAAAACTACATTTCACATTTGATCCAGAAAACCAACATAAAACTCAATCAAACTCATCTAAGCATATACCTAGCATAAAATTATTCTTTACATGAGTCATCTCAAGCCTCATTTGCTATATTTTCCCGAGATTGACAAGGAGAGAGCCCTCTCCCGACCTAGTAGGGCTAGCTACCAGGTTAAGCGTGGTTTGATGTTACCCTAGACCTACCTTTCTCAGCTTGAGGTAGATTTAGGCCCTAATAGAATGAAAAGAAATATTTTACTCTAAAATGAATCAAAGACTCAAAACCAAGAAGATGTTTCTTTTTGCAAAACTGGAAATATTTTCTGACTGACCGAGAAGCAATTTGATTTATGCCAGGTGAAGGAAGGAAACCAAACAAACAAGCCTTGAAAGCTTTGGTAACCAAACATCACATACCAATTAGGAATATGAAAAAAAAATTAATAAAGAGAAGCCCCAAGAAAAGAAAGGGATGATGCGAAACACAACCCAAAAATCAAACGAACAAGTAACCCAATAAAAACTAATGTTTCAAGAAACCCTAAGGTAAACAGGTCACACAGTTCGAAAGCAGAAGTTTCAAGGGAATGAAACTAAGGATCAGATATTCTAGCAATGAATAATTTGACACACAGTAAAATATAGAAGAGAAGCTCAAAAGGATAGGACACATTGACCAATCAGTAAGCAAAACCTCAAAATTGAAACCTACAAGAATCTTCGCGAGCATAAAACTGACAACATGCGCCGACAATAAACTGTCGTACCTCCCTAACTAGCAACTTTATGAAGTCATCACCAAAGTACACCAATTAACAGTGCTGAGTCTATTTCAGAGCTCTTTGAAACTGTGAGGTGATTTAATCGTGCCAAACAGCAGAAGGCACAACTAAGCAGATAGCAGAAGTGCGACAATCTTCACGACTGTCATAAAATAAACTTCGACAACCCTAATTCAAATAAAAAAATTCAAAATCAAGCTTAAGGAAGGCCAGAACTATCACTCATGACAGAGGGAAGACTACCAGGAGTAGTCAAAACAACCCATAACATGAAGAATTCATCCCAAATGTAAAGGAGACAATAAACAAGTAAAACAATTAAACCAAATCAGAGACAAAAGACAAAGGTCCCAAGTATGGTCTCCAGCTCGTGACACATGCAAGTTCCCTCTGCAAACAAAGGCAACCCCTCTAGCCCTAGAGTGGGTCTAGTCACCACAAAGACAATACCAAAGAAAATTTCCTTAGAAAGTTGATGCCATGAAGGCTTACCTTCAAATCGTCATTTGATGACGTTCCTATTGTGTTGCTCTAACTCTCGTTCTTCTAATCACTTGTACTTGAAAACAACATACAAAACACAACCACGAAAATAATAGAGTACGGAAAAAACTATCTACTTAAAGAGTCAAGGAGCTTCAAGCTATCATTACGCAATTCGACATAGGATATAGGAAACAAGCTGTTGATTTGTATTAATGTAAATTAAAGTAGAACTTACAACCAAGCCTTGACGTCATAAGCCTCCTTGAAGGGTCTTGTCAGCATGTCTCTGTAAGGATTAACTCATAGACTGTCTCCCAAAAGACGAATAAATCTCTCTCCTACCCAAAAGGCTAATGCTAGAACATTCTTACAATCAAGCAAACTCCACTCAAAACCATCCCAAGCTAAGTTATATGAGAGGCTACTTCCACACTCTAGCAAAACTTCTCTACTTTTACTATTTGAATTCTTGACCTCTAAATCTAGATGATCTTAGTAATGGAAGAAGTATTTATAGGAGGAGGAGCTTCCATAAAAGAGGGGAGAAATAGCTTATCTCTTTGAGAGGTTACAAAAAAGGTGGAACAACCATCCCAAAGGAGAGAGGCGAGCTCATCTGATCGAACAACCAACCCTAGGACCGCCCATGAAGTTGTTACACTTCTAAGCTTCGACGAGTTGTTTAAAAACCTTGCCAAATGTAGGTCGTCGCGTGTGCAACACAGAGACAGAGTGAAGACTTCGCTAGGGCTAGTGCAATATTGGCCATCTTCGTGGGTGGAACAACTACTGTCCCGCGACGACCCAAAAACATAAGTAAAAAAGGGTCTGCTCCAGGAGAAGTAAAATAAGATATTCTTCCTGAGATGAGAAGGAAGACATTGACACATAATTTGCAACATGACACAAGGCAAATGTGTATAACACGGACCAACAGTGTCCGGAATCAAGGAATGCGGGGTCGGTGACAAATTACTATGTAACGCTTGGTCGTGACCTTAAAATTGGATAATAATTATAATAATTAAGTCTATTTAGATACTTAAGAATTCTTGTCAAATAATATACAACCAAACTAATTAAAAATGTATATAAGATTATTAGTTTTTTATTATACTTTTTAACTATTTTATAAATTTA
>APFE031087577.1:24020-38135 GCA_000404065.3 Pinus taeda
ATATATATATATATATATATATAATGTGTCTTATATGATATGATTTTATACATGTGATGTACTTTTACATTTATTAGATGGATATGATATTCATGTTTTATGTGTCTCGATGATGATGTATATGTGATACATGCAAGTCCAGGATTTAATTAGATATGCGGTCAACTACATGATTTTCATTTCTTGGTATATGTGAAAATGTGATATGATCAAAACCATGAGTTATCCTGTGTGCATGTAGGTATTTCTAAAAAAGGAAATGGTCACATACCCTGAAGGTTTTGTTTAGCTTGATACAGCAAGCTGGGAGTCAAGGCAGACATGCAGGTGATTCATACTTAGGTGGGAGGCATCAACCAAAAGCCCTATGAAGACATTGTATTCGGCTTGATTATTGGTGGTTGAGACGATACAAAGCCCATTCTGATGGAAGGGTGTCAAGTCAGGAGAGTATATGGCCCAGGCTACTACAACGAGGTTTGTGACCATCACGAAGCACATCAATGAACCTATGATGATAGGCTGGTGAATGATCCATCTGCGGCACATGATGAGAGAGACTTTAGTGTACATCTGTGATGAGGTGATCATCACAAAAATAAGTCATGGTGCATACATTTACATTCTAGGGTTGTTTTGATTGTTATGGATATAAATTTTTGAGGTAGAGCCCGTTGATAGGATCTTTGAGGCAAGTCCCATGAAGCTATGCTAACAAGTATACCCCCTTGAGGAGGAAATGTTTAAAAATGTAAGGGTCCTTCCATAATGTTTCAAACTTCCTTGGTCCTAAATCTTCTTTTGCAACATCATAGATAAAGACTAATTGCCTTTTTGTGAATGAACAAGGGGTGACATTGTGGTCAAAGGTGGCTTTATTCCTCTTTTTGTGGGCTTCGCCATGTTGGAGAGATTCTCGTCGACTTTCGTCAACATGTTCCAATTGTACTAGCCTTTTCTCTAAAGGTGAGGTATATGGGAGAAGTTTGATGGCTAAGTGTAAGGTAGGGATCTCACACTCAATGGGGAGCACAATGTAACAACCCCGATTAAAAATCCATGTAAAAATATATAAATACCATAGATGATGGGACACATATTCCAAGCTGAATGCTGGGTAGGACATCCTAGGGGGTGTTCATTTGGTTGTTTATGGCTAAGGAAAATGGCAAAGGAAATGGAAAAGGATTTGGAAATGCATGAGGCATTTACTTATAAAGATATTGGAAAATTGGAAGAAAGGAAGGTGAAAGGTCACAAGTTGCATATGAGGAGGAAATTGAAGGGAAATAATGGAAAATGAAGAAAATAGAGGCCTAATTCATAAAAAGGCTTATGAGGATCAATTGGCAAGTTCTTATTCAGTGTAAGCTCTTGGCTCAAGATTTTTCTATGGTTATGCATGGAATCAAGAAAGGAAAAGAAGGCAAGAAGAAGGAAGGAGCAAGCAAGGAAGACCATGATCAAACATCTATAACATGGTTCTTTGTAGGTATCACTTTGCATGTGTATTTTCCTTGCTATATTTGGCATGCATGGTATTGCATGTGGTTATTTTGTTGTTATGACATGGGTTTTTCCAGGTGTAACACAGTTTTTGGCTTAGCCTTGCCAATTTAGAAATGCCATGGTGTGATGGGGTTCTCATGTTTTGGTTGAGCTAGATTGTTAGATGGATTTGAAGCTGAGTGGGGTGGATCTACAAATGATATAGCACATGGCCTAGTGGTCCCTGAACCAGACTATGGATCATGGTAAAGCCACTGGCCTAGTGACCCCTAAGCCAGACTGTGGGTTGCGGTAAATCCAGGATTGTGTTTTCTCGGTGGGCCTAGGAATCCTTTCCGGTGAGTGGAAGGATATACGATAAATCCAAGAGGTGGTTTGATCTCCATTGGGCCTAGTAATATCAGGTTTCAGATATGTGGTAACTCCTGGAGAGTGGGTCTCGATTTAGGGCCTAGTGATCTGGGTTTTGGATTGTGAAGCTTGAGAGACTAGGAGGTGGGAAATTTCCTCACAATGTAGGTGGAGAAATTTGGTGGCATCCATGCTTGTTTGTTCTAGTGATGAAGTGGAGATCACAATAAATCTTGTTATGATGTGTTGATTATGTTAGCCTAGTGATCTAGGATGGATTACTACAAAGCCTAGTTTATATTGATGAGGGTGAGGTGGTTTAGCCTTGGTATGCCCTGGTTGGTTATTTTGGTTTGAGTCCCACATTCATGCTTGGAATATGGCATAGGGATGAATGATTGAAGAGAGATTTGGATCAACCATTCTACGGTCATGTGGAACGTGGAAGCCCCATCCTAGGTTTGGCTTTTGCATCATTAATGAAATGTTATTTCTCCTTGTATTTTTATGATCATTTTGATGGATTATATGTGGTCTATATGGCTGTAATTTCATGATTATTTTTGTTGTTATTATTCTGGTTATATGTGTGTTTTATGACAACAACTATGTATGGATCTCAACATGTTTTTACCTGTAAATGAATGGATAATATATCTATGTCTAATAGATGGTAATGTAGAAAGTGACATGAGGGAATAATGGTTCTTAGTGATTCTTAGATAAGTACAATATTCCTATGTTTAATTTTGTTGGCTACACTTGTAGATTACATGATTACGACATGTTTGATGAAATTTTTGTCATGGCTAGTAGGGGTCTGATTAAGGTCTTGTTTAACTTATTGATTTTGCATCATTGTTTCCCTGTTATTTTACTTCTCCCGTGTTATCATTCAATTCTGGTCAATGACCTGGGCTACGGGCCTAAAAAAGTGGCTCAAATCCCGGGGACTTTGGCACAGAACTGGAAAAATGAGTCTCTAGATGTTGGTAGGCATGCCCATGAGAGTGACTTCAGGTTTTTGGAAGGTGTCATGCCTATAGCATGAAAGAGACTAAGTATTAAGTTGATCAAAACATTAGTAGGACCCAAATGCAAGCTGTCTGAAGTGTTGGATTTGTTCCTAAGGGTCTTGAAGCTAATGTTGAATGTCTGCTTGTTATGTTTCCATTGATTCCACTTCCTTAAGGTCACATAGGAGGTTTAATCCAATCATAGTAGCCTCTAGTCGCATGTTTAACTTGGTTGGCATGGTTAGTTGAGTAGATATGGGAGGAGGGTGTTACATAGTGGTATCAGAGCATGGTTGACCCCTCGGACTGAATGGGCAGTGTGCATTGGTCATGCATGCATGTCAGTTTCATGTGTGTCTCTTACGCTTGCATTCCATGTGCTTGTTGCATTGCATAATGTTGATCATGATTGTAGTAAGGTTTTCATGAGGAACTTGATTTTATTTTGTTCAATGCATCGTCATGAGTATATGACTAGTTACATATTGTTATATGTCACTTACATGTTGTTATATGTTTCTTGATTACATCCTTGTATGGTAGGTTGCGTTCTTGTATGCTTGATTACATGTATCAGTAATGTAGGTTGGTTACAAGAATTGATTGCTCACGCTTAACTACATGCGTTTATGCATATGTGTAGTTGATTAGGCATTGCTTATGCATGTTGATGGTTGCATGTGGTAATGTGTACAATGGAGTAATAGTTGTTGTCATGCATGAGGTCATGGTTTCTGAAGTTGATGTGGTCATGCATTAATGACTATACTCTAGCTAAAATGATGTGAATCTTGTTTGGTACTCATGTTTTATATGTCTATATGCATTTGTCATGCATGAATGGTCTTGGTTATAGTTATGCATGAATAGTAGGTAAAACATGCCTTGTGAAGTCATGGTAGGAAATTTAGGTCATCATGGTGATATTGGTACATTATGATCTTAATGTGTTGGTTGAGATAGAGAAGGAGATGTAGATCATTAAAGTGAAGTTGCAACAATGGAATTTGCAGTAAGAGTAGATCGTCGTATAGGTATTGTATGTTGGAATGCAGGTATGTAAGTTAAGGATTGATATATGCAATAGGGTTATATACATTAGGTTCATGTACATGTATTTTGATTTTATGGTTACATGCATGATAGATGATAGTTGATTAGTATAGTGATAATCACATGTGTCAGATAGTCAAGAATGATAGTAACATGTGGTTCTATGCATTGCTATTGATGTTTTATGATAGTTATCTTGATGATTAGGTTATATTTGTTGATGAATATGTTATAGGTTAACTTGTTGTTGCTATATGCTAGTAACTTGATGATTAGTTTATTACATTGATGTTATATGTATTGTGTTAAATTGGATTTGCCTATGCATATGGTTAGGGTTATGAAATTTAGGTATGAGTTAATATGTTGTGATATTATGCCATACTAATCTATACTAACGGTGCTGATGTGCTTATTATGCATGAATGATAAATTTTTTATGACTTTTAGTGACTATTATGGATATCATAATCTTATTTATGTTTAAGATGATGTCTTGAGAAGCTATATCATGTTATGAGGAAAATATTTCAGCGTAAATCACATGATAATACATTTATCAATGCATTTTGAACCAAATTGTCCTGACAATGAACCACACTTGTTGGTTCGAAACACGTCGACAAATGTACTATCATGTGATTTACGCCGAAATATTTTCCTCATAACGTGATATGGATCACATAAGCCTAAATTCAACTAAAAGTTATATCATGCTAACTAGATTGATTGTGTAGACAAGATAACCTCCCCTGAGATTCATTAAGGTATGAGTTCACTTATGTCATATATTTGGTGCTTGATTGTTTGATTATGTCATCTATTTGGTGTTCGAATGTTTGGTTTCTATTACATCATTTGGTTGGTTCATTTAACATGGTATGTTTGCAAGTTGGTTGAATGTTTGATGAATTGCATGATATGAGTATGAATCTGTAGGATTGCATGGAGGAATGATCTCATTTTAAGAATATTGTGCTAACACATAGGTGTTGAGACAATTGATATGTACTTGAGTGTAGTAGGTGACAGTCATAACATCATGTCTAATGACTATGAGTTGACTATGGATTATGACATGATTGTTTATAAAGGTTGATTTTAAATTGATAGATATGATTGTCTTGATATTTGGAAGATGTGGTTGACATGTGTGAGTAGTTGTAGGGAACATGCTAGGTATTAGCATGAGAAGGTAACACTTGATTTGTTTATATAACTAACATTTGGTTGATGTGACAGTACATAGTAAGTCTCGATTCCAATAAAGTAAAAAGGTAACAGGAAGGATTTGGACAAGAAATTCCTTTGAATAATTCCAAACGAATGAGTGCCTTGCATAACAAGAATTATTCTTAACCTTGATTTTTTTTTTACTTAATGTGGATAGGTGTTATATTCATGGACATGTAATTGACAGTTATATTAACTAGCCTCTAGTTACAGGTGGATTTTTCAAGGGGATAGGAGTGCCTTGAGAGATGGCATGGATGTGTTCAACTACAAGGAAACATTCTTGACACAACAAGATAAGGTATTTGGTGTATTGTTATATTTATTTATGCACTCACAGTTATGTGTTTATGGTGGTATGATGTAGGGGATTGCATGGCAAAGAAATTTCCATGAAATTTTGAAGAAGGCTCTAGTTGAGATTTCCTTGAGAACCATGGGGATTAAGTCATGGTGTCTGTTGTTAGTCTTCAGCTTTGGTCTTTTGTTATTGTTGCACTTGATTTGCAATTTTTATTGTGTATGGTGCATAGCTATGCCACTTTGTTGTGGTGTCGTACTTCTTTTGGTTTTCAGGGTCTTCTTGTTGTTGCTTCTGTCCTTTCCTTTTATTCTTTTGTGTCTTGGGAATTGGTTGGGAAAGAGGAAAGTTGATGGATCTCAGGGAGAGTTGTGTGGTACCCAACAGGTAATGTAAGACTCAGATGAATCTCTGTGCACTAGTAAGTGCAGTGGAAGGTAAGACTACGACAGTCAGTTGGACTGGTTGGTCCATAGTAGTAAATGAATGGTGGCAGTAAAGACACGTGAAAGGTAACTAGAAAAGGTAAAGTAAATGGATCTGAGGTGTTGGATGCCTTGGCTATGTTGGGAATGATTATTCTCAATGTTGTTCATATTGTGCATGAATAAAGGAAGTTCTCTTAACCTAGACCTTATGTTATATGGTAATTATGTTTTGATCATGATTATGTTGATGTTTATATGTATACATGTATGTATATCGTTATTTGACATGAACATGATTGTTTTATGCTAATGTTTATGTATATGTATGTATGTATGTTACTGTATGATAGGGTCATTAGGAATCATTCTTGTGGAATCATGAAGAGGTTCCTAGTCTTATGAGGAATCAAGTGGGAAGAGTAGTCATGACAAATATACAAGGTTGGCATCATATGGTAGTGAGTTGATATTATGTGATTATATTATGTCTATGTTATGGACAGGTTATACGAGGGATACAACAACAAATTGAAAGCACTATGGTTTACAACATGATGGGAAAACCATGGATAATACACTGGAAGTAAGGTTGCTTGGCAAAGGAAATTTGGTTTTGGATGTGTGGTACTATTGTTGTGCACAATGTTTCATATGTGATGTTATGTGCATGTAGTGTTGTGCAGGTATTGCATATGTCGTGCTTTGTACATATGATGCTATGTACACATTTGATATGCAGTGTTATGTATAGGTGGTGTTGTGTGCATGTTGTACATGTGGTACTATGTACATATGGTGTTGTGTGCATGATTGTACAAATGGTGGTGTGTGCATGTGGTACTATGTACATGTTGTACAAGTGGTGTTGTGTACATGTCGCGCATGTGGCATTGTGTACATATGGTGTCGCGTACATGTCGTGCGCGTGGTATATGTACACTTTATATAGTGATGTCGTGTACATGTGGAGTTATGTATATGTTGTGCAGGTGGTGTTGTGTACATGTGATTTTGTGCAAACATTGTGTAGGTGGCTACAATGTACAGGTGGTAGTGTGTACATGTGGTACATATGGTAGTGGTGTAGATGCATCTATTGCATGGTGTTTTATGACGTGTGTAGATGTAGGTGTGTGATGCACACCATGTCTATGTACACATGGTTGAGGAGAAGGCACTGGGTGTTTGTCGAGCATGGCAATCGATTTAGAGTGTGTACAGAATAAAGAGAAAGGTAGAAGCTAAGGATTGATTAAAGGATAAGTATTAGTATTTTATTCTAGTTTTATTATGCATGTGATTTATGATTCTGGTATATGATGATTACATGTGATCTATGATATTGGTTTATGATGGTTACATGTGATTTATGATGTTGATCTATGATGGTTGTGTCTTGAGCTAACTAGATGTGATATGTTTATACATGATGTTTTAATCAAACAATTAGTTCGACTTGCTGTGACAAGAAGCGAACATAACTGCAATTGTACCTTACTGACGAATTACCAATGAGGTATGATTTGAGGTTATTTCAATTTATTTGAATCTGATGGAAATTATGTGCTTGGAATAGGAATGCATGAACAACCTAGTTGGGTGGTTGAAATCGAATACAAGAGTTGGCAGCAAAAATTTTTTTTAGAACACGCAGCAGTATGTTGGTAGAGTACTTCAAGAGTAGGGTCATTGTGGGACACTGGTACCCAATAGTGTCTGTTGATTTCCATGAGCATGCTATGACTAGTATGATGGTTTTGAGGTGGGTATATTCCTTGGTTGCTTGATCTTCTGATGCGAGGAAACCTTTCCAAGGGATGGATCGACTGGGATAAGGGATTTCAAGGAACTTGGAAGGTGAGTGACTGCACGGAATGGGGTGACCGGATTTCCCGCGGGACTGTGTAGTAGAGAAGGGAATGTCACGAATATTTTTGTTTAGTTCAATAACATTGCCAGATGGAATTAGATGCACATTGGGAGTGTGGCTTGGAACAATGAGCCGTAACTGTTCAATGAGAGGACAAGTGGCATTGGATTGTAGCGCTGGACATTGGATGCAGTTTGACTTTGGCAATGGATTATGGACTTCTTGAAAAGGAAGTGAATCCTGGATCTACTTTGAGGGTGGAGGTGTGATCCCATGGCTTCCCTTGTTGATTGATACAAGCATCATATGCTTTTATTTGCTGGTTTAACAAAAGTTAATATGTGTATATGTGGTTATTTTCAATACTGTAATGAGCTATGTTATAAATCTCCAGTACACGATATGTTGTCATATTGTCATAATGTTTTTCTTTTGAGCAGGTCATTCATTGTAAATACTGAAATGAGTTTTGTTATAAATCTCCATGGAAAGTATGTTTTTTTTCAGTGGTTTTGCTGAGGTCTTGGTGTGGTTTAACACTGAGGATCGTGTTCCCCCAAGGGGGAGAGTTCTGTAACAACACCGATTAAAAATCCATGTAAAAATATATAAATACCACAGATCATGGGACACGTATTCCAAGTTGATTTTTGGGAAGGACATCCTAGGGGGTGTTCATTTGGTTGGTTATGACTAAGGAAATTGGCAAAGGCACTGGAAACAATTTTGGAAGGCATGAGGCATTTATTTATAAAAATAATGGAAAATAGGAGAAAAGGAAGGTGAAAGGACATAGGTTGCATGTGAGGAGAAAATTGAAGGAAAATAATGGAAAATGAAGAAATTAGAGCCCTCATTTATAAAAAGGCTTCTGCGGATTAGTTGGCAAGTTGTTAGTCAATGTAAGGTCTTGAATCAAAATTTTTATATGGTTATTCATGGGATCAAGAAAAAAAAAGAAAGAAAGAAGAAGGAAGGAGCAATTAAGGAAGAGAAGGATCAAGCAACTACAACATGGTTCTCTACAGGTATCAAGTTTCATGTGTATTTTCCTTGCTAGATTTGGAATGCATTGTATTTCATGTGGTTATTTTTCTATTATGGCATGGGTTTTTCCAGGTGTAACAGGGTTTTCAACCTACCCTTGCCATTTCTAGATAGCTCATGTTTTGGTTGAGCTGGATTGTCGGATAGATTTGAAGTTGAGTGGGGTGGATCTCTGAAAGATAGAGCACATGGCCTAGTGATCCCTGAACCAGACTGTGGATCATGGTAAAGCCACTGGCCTAGTGACCCCTGAGCCAAACTATGGGTTGCGGTAAAGCCATGATTGTGTTGCATCCGCAGGCCGAGGAATCCTTGCCAATGAATGAAAGGATATGTGGTAAAGCCAATAGGTGGTTTGCTCCCTGTTGGGCCTAGCAATCTCAGGTTTGGGATATGTGGTAAATCCTAGAGAGTGGCTCTCGGTTTAGGGCCTAATGATCCAGGTTTGGATTGCGGTAAATCCTGAGAGACTAGGAAGCAGAAAAATTCCTCACACTATAGGTGGAGAAATCTGGTGGCATCCATGCTTGTTTTGCCTAGTGATTGGGTGGAGATCACGTATATCCTATTATGATGTGCTCATTGTGTTGGTCCAGTGATATGGGATGGATTACGGTAAATCCTGATTTCTATTGATGAGGATGAGGTGGTTTAGCCTCTGTATGCCCTGGTTTGTTCTTTTGGTTTGAGTCCCACATCCATTCTTGGAATATGGCATGAGGGTGAATGGCTGAAGAGGGATTTGGCTCAGCCATTCTATGGTCGGGTGGAATGTGGAAGTCCCATTCTGGGTTTGCTTTTTGCATCATTAATGAAAGGTTATTTCTCCTTCTATTTCTATGATAATTTTGATAGATTATATGTGGTCTATATGGTTGTACTTTCATGAGTTTTTCCATTGTTATTATTCTGGTTATATGTATGTTTTATGAAAACCTCTATGTATGGTTGTTAGCATGTTTTTACTTGTAAATGAATGGATAATTATCTATGGTATAATAGATGGTAATGAAACAAATGACATGAGGTAAAAATGGTTCTTATCGATTCTTAGAGAAGTACAAGATCCTTATATTTAATTTTGTTGGTTACACCTATAGATTACATGCTTACGACATGTTGGACGAAATGTTTTTCATGGCTAGTAGGGGTCTGATTAAGGTCTTGTTTAACTTATTTCTTTTTCATCATTGTTTCCATGTTCTCTTACTCCTCCTAAGTTATCATTCCATTCTGGGTAGTGACTTGGGCTTTGGGCCTGAAAAGGTGGCTCAAATCTGGGGATGTTGGCACAGAACTGGAAAAATGAGTCTCTGGATGCTGGCAGGAAAGCCTCTGAGAGCGACTCTGGGTTTTTAGACGTTTTCGTGCATATAGAATGAGAGAGATTGAGTCTTAATTTGGTTAAAACTTCATTAGGACCCAAAGGTAAGATGTCTGAAGTGTTAGATTAGTTCCCGAGGGTCCTGAAGCGGATGTTGAATGTATGTGTGTTATGTTTTCATTGATTCCACTTCCTTAAGGTCACATAGGAGGTCGAATCCAATCATAGTAGCCTCTCATTGCATGTTTACCCTGGTTGGCATCATTACTTGAGTAGATGTGGAAGGAGGGTGTTACACACAACTTCAATCCCATATACCAGTTGAAATTGTGCAAACCATGTGGATGATTTCACTATTGGGCAATATGCCCATAAGGCTAAAAAAACGATGTGATGCCAATTGGTTTTGTGGTTGGTCACCATATGTTGTGAAATTATTTTGAGGACTTTTTTGATAGCTTCTACTTGGACATTGGACTCAGGGTAGTATGGGGAAGAAAAATCATGAGAAAAACCAAGGTGTTGGGATAGTTATTGAAATATCTCATTCTTGAAGTGTTTTTCATGATTTGAGACCAACTCCTTGGGAACACCAAACCTTGTAATGACACGGTTAAAGAAAGATTAAGCAGTGATTTCTATGGTGTTATTATATGTGGGCATTACTTCTTTCTGATTTGTAAAGTAGTTGATGATGCCATAATGTA
Organism: Pinus taeda; assembly: GCA_000404065.3. NCBI lineage: Eukaryota > Viridiplantae > Streptophyta > Pinopsida > Pinales > Pinaceae > Pinus > Pinus taeda. The sequence goes on from APFE031087577.1 coordinate 34,860, forward strand.
CTTATGGCCACCTAAAAACTGAGGATTGTAGGTTATGAAGTCATGCCCCCTTTGCAGAAAGGGCTTGTGACAATGACTGAATGTAGGGGAGCTGGTGGATCTCGTACCTTATGAGTTTATCTCTAGCAATGCTCACATCATTTGACTACTTGCATACAGTCGTAAAATAAGTTGGGCCAAAATTAATTGGCACAAAGGATATTTTGGGTAGTGGCCATCCTAGATAGGTGGCCACCACAAGCTCTACTGCGACAATCATTTAAGACCTCCTCAACTTTATCAAGAGTAAGACATCAACGAAGAATGGCTTCGATGCCTCGATGATAGAGGATTCCCCCCATAAGAAGGTAATAGGGGGCTTAATGGCAAATGCACCTATGATCATCACGAGTAAGCTAGGTTGACCTTCTAAGTTTAAATAAAGAGGAGGATGTCATTGTACTAGGGGTCCTCCGTAGATATGAGGAACAAATGTTCATCAAGGAAATAATCATTGACGGGGGACCCTTGGAACTCTGAAGGGAGATCCATGATGAACTTTGCAAGGATAAGGGCTTCTTGATTTTAGAGGAAGAAAACTATAAGTTGAATTCTTGCAAAATAACTAACCAACGAGCGTATTTACGGTTTATCATATGATGAGTGAGCAAATATATCATGGGATTAATATTTTCTATTATGGTGGTGGTCCATAAGATGATATAATGTTGAAGCTTATGTAATGAGTTTACAAGGGGTAGGGCTATCTTTTCTATTGGCTCATACTTTAAGGCAATCTTGGAGAGTTTCTTGTTGATGTATAGATAATGTGTTCTATATTATATGTTCCTTCTTGGACTAATACCCCCACGATGGCTACTTCAGATGATGATAAGAAGAGGGAATAACTCTTAGTATGGTTAGGAGGGCTAATCAATGCAGCTTGAGATAATGTATCTTTTAGGGTTTCAAATGATTTTTGAGCTTGTTCATCCCAATGGAAGGGAATGTCCTGACGAAAAAAGCGCAAGAAGCCATGTGCACACGCGGTGTAATTGGGGACAAAGCGGCGTAAGAAATTGGCCTTACCCTCTAGGCTTTGTAACTAATTCAAAATTTTTGGAGGTTGTATTTCCTAGATGGTTTGGACCTTCAGAGGGTCGAATCTTAAACCTTGTCGGGAAAAAATGAATCCCAGTAGTTTTCCTGCATTGATGCAAAAGACTTAAGAGGGTTCATATGTAGGTTTTATTTTCGACATCTCTGAAACACTAGGCGGAGATATTCCAAATGGTTTGAGTGATTTTTGGATCGTACTGTGTGGTCATTCAAATAGGCCAGTATATGATGAGCTAGATCATGGAAGATATAGTTCATGGCCCGCTGAAAGGTTGCGCTAGTATTTTTAAGCCTGAAGGGCATGACTCGATATGCGAATGTTCCCCATGGGGTTGTGAAGGTTGTTTTGTATTGATATGTATGGCATATCTGAATCTAGTTATACCATGAGAATCCATCCATGAAGGACAAGGCCTTTTGACTGGCACATGCATCAATGACTTGGTCAATTAAGGGTGTAGACAAATTTTCTTTGCTACATGCTTATTTTAGATCTCTAAAATCAATATAGACACGAATGGTGCCCTATTTTTTCAGGACGGGTACAGGGTTATAAAGCCAGAGATGTAAGTGATAGGATAGATGAAACCAACTTTGAGGAGCTTGTCAATTTCTTGTTTAGTCGCTTATATTTTAGAAGGATGGAGCTGACGCTAATTTTGCTTAACGAGGTAGGCATCAGATAATGTGTCAATATGGTGCTCCATGATGGTGGGACTAATGCCTAGAATTTCTAAGTAGGCCTATGCAAATATGTCCCTATATTCTTGAAAATGGCCTTTGTATGAGGCCAACTCATCTGGGGAGCATGCTTCCCCCTGTTGGGCAAAGAGAAAGGTACATTTTATCCTTCTAAATAGATTTATTTAGCATTCATCTTTACATGTTTATCTTCGTTTTGTGGATAAAAGTAGAGGAAACAACAACTAAAGTTGGGTAAAATAAATCAGTAACAAATTAGATAAATCTAGGCACGAAAAGCTGACTTTTACTATCTTTATTTGCAAAATACGCGGATTGGACAATGGATGTTCAATCGATAGAACAACAGGAAAAAGACAGTGTCTGGGGCAAAGCAAGATAGCGGAAGACCGAGAAAACTGATGCTATTTTATGACGATATTAGATCAAGTGTTGCGAAATCCTCAGGATCCCCTGATCTTGAGGGTTCACTTCTATTTATTTACTTTTCTAAATGTTATATAAGGTAGAAAGGAGAACTGAATAGGAGTTCGGAAATTCACAGTTTGTAACTATTATTTTTGACATATAATACTGCCACGCGGAATGAGTCGATCTTGCAGACAAGATAGACCTTCCTAGAATCTAATGAAGACCTAATGACAAACAAACCAACTAGACACTATCTTTTTCTAAATGCGCTTTATAAATAATGGCAAACAAATGTGTTTAAGGCCTACCTCATGTCCAACGCAAGTTTGGAGATGCCTTCGCTCCTTTGATCCAAGTAAGTTCCTTCGTCACAAACCTGCAAGAACAAACAAGGCAAACGATTAAATAGCACCTGAATATCCAATATTATAAAACATATTCAACATGAAAGTCAGGAGTCCATGAAACAAATAACATGAGATACTTGTTGAGAAAAATGAGCTTGATTGTATTAATTCAAAAGGAGAAGAACTTTACAACCTTTGCCTTGACGCTGTACAAGCTCCTCCCAGGGTCCAACAAGAAGTACCCTCTACTTTGACAAGCTTCACTCACTTCCCAATGAAACCAAAAATGTATGTGATCTCTCCTCTTAAGCTCAAATAGGAAGTCTTGATTTCACTAGCATTTACCCTCAAAAGTTCAGCTTCTAACCTCCCAAGCCACTGACCCAATGCCTCAATTTATAGTGCAATGGTGATCAGTTACCAGGTCCTCCTTCAAAGGGATAGAATCCTCCTTCAAAGGGATAGCTCCTCCCAACAAGGGATTAGTTCCTCCTATGATGGGATGCATGAACCACTTGGAGCGAACAATCCACATAACAAATCCTTCTAGAAAACTCTAGAATTAACCCAAGATGAGTTTTTTAAGATAAAAATTGCGCCTTTTGAATTTCACAAGGGTACGCACCCTCCCCTTTACATACAGAGCGTATAAGTACGTAGACATCCTGAACAAAAGGTGCGGGCCCGCAGGCAAAAGTGAGAGAAAGTGCGGAACCAG
>APFE031087581.1:0-23098 GCA_000404065.3 Pinus taeda
GAAGTGGGTGAGCTTGTCAAAGTAGAGGAAAACCCTTGCTGGACCCTGGGAGGAACTGCACAACACCAAGGCTCAGGTTGTAATGGTTTCTTTTTTGTTTCCTTAATACAAATAAGTCCATTCTCCTCAATGATTTGTTGTTAATGAATTGTTTCATATACTCCTTGGTCTATATGTTGAATATGCTTTGTTTTATGGAATATTCAGGTGTTATGTAATCATTTGATTGTTAGTGTATGCAGGTTTCAAAGTGAAGGAGGAGCTCATCCGGATCAGCGATGCTGGACTGCTACAACGAGTGTTGGACTTGAGGTAGGATCGAAAAACACTTGGTTTCTCATAGAATGATGGATGTTTAGAGAAGGATTGCTCTTAATTGTCTTGTTTATCACTAGAGAGTCTTAGACTCCTAGGGAGGTTAGGTTTGTCTGCAAAAATAACTCTTTCCACATGACACTTAGAGCCCTTCTAATTTGATAGATACCTTGGTACTTAGGGGAAATTAGTGAAAATTTAGGGAAAATGAGTAAGGGAGTTAATTATTTTGACTTTTCTTGCTTGATGTGCCTTTCATGTGATATATGCCATTTTCCTTATGATGAAAATAAAATATTTGCATATTTTAAACTCATCATTCACCATATGTTATTCTGCAACCATCGTCTACTTACCCTACCTACTTGACCTAGCATTTTTACTTCTTTATTACGGTGCACTTAGACTGGCAAAACCTTATCAAACTTTTCTTTTCTTTTACATGGTGATGCCTATCTAAGTCTACACTTATTACATCTAAGGGCTCAGATTAAACTTTTGAGCTCATTTTTTCACTCTACCTATCTACTTATCTGTGAAGATTACACTGTTTGGTCATATCTTTATTCTTTATTTCTACAACATGAAATTGAAAAATGAATTAGCCAAGCTTAAACCGTTTGACTATTCATAAATTGTGGTATAAGCAAAAAACTGCACACAATTTTTTATTATACAAAAATAAAAAAGTAGTGGCATTTAGACTTGCACACTTTCCTGGTCTTTCTTTTTATTGGGGTTCATTTTCTTTCATTTTTTGACCATCTTTTTATTCTTTTCACCCTTTGATTTTTCTTTTAGGGTATACCCTCTTTTCATTTTTTTTTAATTTTTAATTTACAAATATGGAAAATATTTGCAACAAGTAAAGGTATGAACATATTACATAGCTCATCAAGTCAATCATGATATATGACACCTATTGGTATAGGGGCATAACACTGCTCTCTGGAAAGTGGTGGGAGCATTGCACAATCTGAAGGGAAGGACCCAGTATGCAAAAGTACCCCAACGACAAGTGAAAGTGGTCTTATCTTGGTCTTCTAGGCTGATTTGGATCTGGTTGTACCCGCTAAGCCCATCTAGGAAGGAGAAGAACTTCTTCTCTGCCAAGCCATCTAACACATGATCTATGAAAGGAAAAGGGAAATGGTCCTTCTTGGTGGCCTTGTTTAGTTCCCGATAATTGACATAGATTCTCCACTTCTCGTTTTTTTGGTACTAGCACCAAAGGAGATCCATTCGCTGTCAGAGATAGGGTAGATGAATCCTGCATCCAAAACCTTTTGCAGTTCTTCTTTGACAATGTCCTTAAGGGTTGGATTCATCCTCCTTTGAGGCTGTTTTACTGGTTTACAATCTTCTTAATGTAAATGTGATGGGTACAGACTAAAGTGTGGACTCCCTTCATCTCCTTATAGCTCCAAGCAAAAGCATCCAAATGGTTTTTCAATAAGTTACACTGATCTTTCTCTTGGGAGGTGGATAGGAATGAGTTGATCTTCAAGGTTCTTTCTGGGCTGAATTCCACATTCTTAACTCAGAGAGAGGTCGGATCAGCCACACAGAGATCAACTAAGGGATTGGCTTCAGTTTCTTCCACTTGATCTAATTTGATTATTTGTGGATCAACTAATTCAATAAGAACTGGTGCTGGTGGTGAAACGCTTGGGGCTCTGCTGATTATGCCAGTCAGTGATAGAACTAGTGGCAGTGAAAGAAGAAAGATGCTCCATGGGAACCTACACTACACGCTATCTCTCTGTATAGAAATATATATTTGAAGAGCATATTTCTTAATTTTTTGGATTCTGTGATGAAAATAGGGTGATAGTATATTTTTCATTCTTCTATCACAGATGAAACTATGAGGGTCATATGGAGTCCAACCAAAGCTTTTGCTTAATCTCATGTGCTCTTCTAAGATTTTCTCTGCTGGTTTGCATGCTTCCCTATTATTGTAGATGAATGGGCCTAGGTGATCTTTAATTCTCAGTTGTGTTTTTTTCTTGGCCTTGGTAAAATGAACTGGATCTAAGTTGATCATATGTCTATAATATTCCAGAGCAAATACTCTCATTGGAACATATATTGGTAGCTTGAATAGGAGGAGCTTACAACCATATACCCTGATTTCTATGTGATTCTGGTATAGATACCAGTCACCTACTTTGTACTGTTTTGATAATTGAAGGATCTTCTTGATTTCATCATTAATTCTTGGAGGAGGATTTCCTGTTAGCAAGGTAGTTTCTAGGTGGATAAATTGGTTAATGAACTGATTATAAGCACAAGATATATGGAAGATAGAAGTCCAAAAGATGACTGACCTTGGATTAATTTTTGTATCAGGTTTATTGATAGAAAAAGGGAATTTTTCAGACTGATAGTAGAGGATGTGGTGATATATAAAGGAGGAGTACTTGAAAACCTTTTCATTCTCCAGTCTCATGAACTGGTCATGGATTTTCTCAACAATATATGAAGCGTAATTATACCTGATAGCAGGGGGTTGATCAGGGGTAAAGATGGACAGCAAAACTAAGACCAACTCATCTACATACTCACTATTGTTGAATTCCATAACTGCAGCTATCGTATCAACTATGATCTTGCCTGTATCTTTGAGGAAAGATGATATATAAGGAGGGGGATATTTGGGTTGATGCTCTTTCACTATGAATATCTAACAGAGGAGATTGAGTTTAGATTGGGATAACTTGGTTGATTTTTTAGGCAATTCCCCAAGATAGATGGGGGTGAGGCCTTGACTAGGATGAAATTGTAGCATTTCATTGATTGAATCAGCAGTTATTGTGAAGAGAGCTGTTTGATTGGGAGACATCATTGCTCTGAGGTTGGGGTCATAATTTACATGGCACTGATGGATTATATTAGGAAAACTGTGCATAGAAGGGAGAAAGTACATGGGGAGGTTGGATTCCCACAATCCTATGGCATCATGGCCATTCAAATGATTATCTCGACACTAGCAAAACACTTTGAGATGGTTTTTATCAGTAATTAGGTGTTTTATTTGGAAATATTTATCTTCCAAAGGCAGATAGTCTACATCGCGATGAGGGGTGGTAATGGGCACAACATTCAGGGTCACCAGGGTTCCCATTCTAGTTTTTGTGGATTCAGAAAGGAAATGGAGATTTTCTTTGAAAAATTGGTAACACAAAATATCTGGGGGACTTGAATTATAAAAGTAGTAACAAAATTATGGTGAATTTCGGCCTTTTCAATCAATTTGTAGTGGAAAACAAGTATTTGCAGGGTTTTCTTGATCGGAAATTGGTAAATACCTGCTTTTGAGGACGGGTAACGGAATGTAGGTACTGGGTGTAACTGGATGGGTTTGGTCAGTGTCAACTGAAAATTTTGAAGTTGGTTTGTAGTTGAAACCTCAAGATAGTTGACCTCATCATTTTTTTTGCATGGATGTACAAGTTTGCAGAATAAACAACGAAATGATTTGATTTTGTTTTGTATACAAAGTCATGAACTGGCGGGTTTCAGGATTTGGACAGGTGATGTCAACAAACAAAATGTTTTTTTATCATTTAGTTTGGAGGCGGTAAGTGGTTTATATCGCACCGCTTATGGAGGGGGGTGGGTATTTTGCCTTGAGTAAGCGATTCCATAGAATGAATGATGCGTGGTGGAGGCACTGTTCACAAAACTGCATTGTGATTTCATGCTAATGTTCAGTCACGAAGGGCCATGCAATATGCATGACAGTCATCGGATCTTGGAGGCTTGATCAAATGGCTATCGGGGAGGTAATGTGACGAGGTTTTAATGAAGGCGGGCCCGATGTAATTAAAAGGTTTTTAATCATATTAGGGGTGACAGGATTGGTTGTGAAAGCTATTAATTAACCATGGGCGTTAACTAATCCTTTGTTAATGTGGTTGGGGGCAGGGTTCTTAATTAGTTACGGATTAACTAATTAATCCCCATTATGGTTATATCTTAACCAAAGGGATGGGGTATTAATATTTCAGGGTTATTACATAACTAAAGTAATACGGGAGCAGGTTTTTCACATAGGGGAATTATTAAATAACATAAGTTAGAAGTTAATATGACATTGGATGAAAAAGCATTAAGTGTATAACATTTTTATGCATATAATTAAACTCAGGCTAAGTTAAGAAATGAAGGTTTTTATGTAAAATATTATAATTTTCGTAAGTAAAATGGAATTTTACTTAGGAAAAACTTTATCAAGGGAATGAATATTTCAGGAAGGGGTGTAATGATTGATGAATGGGCTTAAGTACTTTGGCTTTATAAATTATTGGGCTGAGGGTCCGGTCCCTCCAAAAGTTAGAGAAATGCTTAGAACCCTTCTAATTTGATAGATACCTTGGTACTTAGGGGAAATTAGTGAAAATTTAGGGAAAATGAGTAAGGGAGTTAATTATTTTGACTTTTCTTGCTTGATGTGCCTTTCATGTGATATATGCCATTTTCCTTATGATGAAAATAAAATATTTGCATATTTTAAACTCATCATTCACCATATGTTATTATGCAACCATCATCTACTTACCCTACCTACTTGACCTAGCATTTTTACTTCTTTATTACGGTGCACTTAGACTGGAAAAATCTTATCAAACCTTTCTTTTCTTTTACATGGTGATGCCTATCTAAGTATACACTTATTACATCTAAGGGATTAGATTAAACTTTTGAGCTCATTTTTTCACTCTACCTATCTACTTATCTGCGAAGATTACACTGTTTGGTCAGATCTTTATTCTTTATTTCTACAACATGAAATTGAAAAATGAATTAGCCAGGCTTAAACTGTTTGACTATTCATAAATTGTGGTATAAGTGAAAAACTGCACACAATTTTTTATTATACAAAAATAAAAAAGTAGTGGCATTTAGACTTGCACACTTTCCTGGTCTTTCTTTTTATTGGGGTTCATTTTCTTTCATTTTTTGACCATCTTTTTATTCTTTTCACCCTTTGATTTTTCTTTTAGGGTATACCCTCTTTTCATTTTTTTTAATTTTTAATTTACAAATATGGAAAATATTTGCAACAAGTAAAGGTATGAACATATTACATAGCTCATCAAGTCAATCATGATATATGACACCTATTGGTATAGGGGCATAACACTGCTCTCTGGAAAGTGGTGGGAGCATTGCACAATCTGAAGGGAAGGACCCAGTATGCAAAAGTACCCCAACGACAAGTGAAAGTGGTCTTATCTTGGTCTTCCAGGCTGATTTGGATCTGGTTGTACCCGCTAAGCCCATCTAGGAAGGAGAAGAACTTCTTCTCTGCCAAGCCATCTAACACTTGATCTATGAAAGGAAAAGGGAAATGGTCCTTCTTGGTGGCCTTGTTTAGTTCCCGATAATTGACATAGATTCTCCACTTCTCGTTTTTTTGGTACTAGCACCAAAGGAGATCCATTCGCTGTCAGAGATAGGGTAGATGAATCCTGCATCCAAAACCTTTTGCAGTTCTTCTTTGACAATGTCCTTAAGGGTTGGATTCATCCTCCTTTGAGGCTGTTTTACTGGTTTACAATCTTCTTAATGTAAATGTGATGGGTACAGACTAAAGTGTGGACTCCCTTCATCTCCTTATAGCTCCAAGCAAAAGCATCCAAATGGTTTTTCAATAAGTTACACTGATCTTTCTCTTGGGAGGTGGATAGGAATGCGTTGATCTTCAAGGTTCTTTCTGGGCTGAATTCCACATTCTTAACTCAGAGAGAGGTCAGATCAGCCACACAGAGATCAACTAAGGGATTGGCTTCAGTTTCTTCCACTAGCTCTTTTAATGGAAACACACTGGGGGGTGGATTCTGAATCAAGTTTTCAATAAGATCATCCTTGGTTTGTGGGCCCACCATGGTAGCTTCTATTGTACGTAATGGTGCGAAATAGACATATTCCTCATCTTCCTCCTCCAACCAGAGAGGTAAATCATTTTCTAACAAAGGTTTGGCAGGAGGATATAGGACTAGCTGCTTGGACATATGCCCATTCTTGATTGTCATGTTCCCAACTCGACAACTGATGTAGGTATCTGCAATAGCCAACCAAGGTCTTCCCAAGAGAGAGGATACCCAGTGAGCTTTTTCTTTGGTTGGAGAACTAGGAAGTCAATAGGGTACTCCCAAGAATCAATGGAGACCATTACATCTTCCACAATCCCCTCATGGGTCATGGTGGAGCGGTCTGCTAACTGCAGTGTTGTTGTCGTATTTCTCAGGGAGCTCTGAAGGTTGAGCTTGAGCATAGTGTCCTTGGTCATCACATTAATGGTAGCCCTAAGATCAATCAGGGTATGGGGGATTATGGTGCCATTGATGTGGACATCGACTACAGGACTCCTAGGGTCTAGATATTTTGGACAGATTACCTACCCCAACATCAGGTCGAACAGTTGTCCTATGACATTGATAGTTGGAGCATCTATCTTGTGCCTATCTGGGTGCCTAAAGAACTTCTCCTTGATCATCTTGTTATATATAGGCACATCCTTTATGGCTTGGATAAGTGGTGTCTTTACACATAATTGTTTTAATTCTCCCAGAAGTTCTATTTCTTCTAGGGTCGGTTGAGTGGTTCCAGTTAATCTCAAAGAAAAGGGTGGAATGGCTTCTAGTTAACTTTCTTGTTTTTCTTCCTCATCCTCGTTAGGGGGAGGTTGGTTATCTAGGAGAACCTTCCTAGATCGTAGGTTAATATCCTAAACTTCCATAGCATAGGTCGGGCATGATTTTTCTTCACTATATACCTATTGGGCCTGTCTGTTATTAGGGTTTGGGTTCGGTTGAGCAGATATTTGATGTTGCCTTGGGGGAGTAGGAGGTAATGGTTGTAGTTGAACAGGTGGTGGGGGCAAAAGAGTGGGAGGAGAGTTGTACTGGGGCCTCCACCCCTAATGTGGTGCATTCCACTAAGGTTGTGGCTGAGCATAAGAGTGAAATGAATGAGCAACTGGCGCAGCCTGGTATTGAGGTGGATACGACCAAGGAAGGGGTGTGGACCAGGTAGGATGACCAGGGGGACCCCAAGAAGGTATGGAAGTGGCTTGATTGGGGTTGTAATAGGTCTGGGATGTTCCTTGCATTCTTTGCTAGTAAGGTCTAGTCCCATGTGGCCTCCTTTGGTTCATGAAATAGAATGGTTCAGTGGCTCCTTCGCCCCCCTGATATGCAACTTTAAGTCTAGGAAAGGAAGGGAACTAATTCATAGGATGGTCTTCTTCATAGACTGAACACACTTCTATAGAGTTCAATGGACATTCGTTACTAGGATGCTTTCTAGTGCACCTGGGATAGAAGATGGCCAAAGCCCTCTCGGCTTCCTCTTGTTTCCTTTTGATATGCAAGGTATCCATTTGCATGGCAAGATTCTACCTCATCTTGCTCTTGAAATCTTCCAACTGATTCTCAAGTTTGATTTTAACGGATGAACTGTATGAAGATGTACTGCCTAAAGGTTGACTTCCCCTACCCCTCTTTCTGGCTAACCTAGAATGGTTTCTAAACATAGTCTTTAAGTCATCATAAGGTAGTTGGTAGATGTCTCCCCCAACCAACAAATGGAGGGTATCTAGAAGGTCTTCAGGGACTCCTCTGAGCAGGACCAACTTTAGAGATTTGGGGTCAAGTGTGCACCTGGCCCTTTTATCAGTGAGCTGAAACATCTCTTCATAGTCTTCTAAGGACTCATCACTTCCCATGGTCATTCGGAATATTTTTTCCTTGGTATCCTTTGAACTACAGTAGTCGTGGTATTTGTTGTTAAAGGCTTGCTGCATTTAAGCCCAGTTTGTGATGTTGTTTCCAGGCAACCCCATGAACTAGCGTAATGCTACATCCTTGAGGGTAGAAGGAAACAATTTCAACTTCTACTCATCTTCTACATTGTCATAGGTTCGATAAAGAACAACAAATTCAAACAAGAAGGTATCATGATCCTCGGTAGTCAATCCATGGAAGTGAGGTAAGATTGAAGGACTTATGTTTTTCATTTTAGTGTCCCCATTGGTCTCCCGAATAGCAAATGCACCTTCTATTCTTTCCCCATTTCCTCTAACGTTTATGTTTTCAGCCATGGTCTCAGGAGGAATTGTTTCTTGCTATTCTTCTGTTATAAGATCTCCATATATCTCTGGAGGTTCACCTATAGGTTCTTCTGGGTCACTGCCACCAAACAATACAGAAGGGTGACTTAGTGATATGGTGGGGGTGTTGGGTAGGAATTTTTCTGAATTGTCTCTATTCCTATGAGGCATGAAAGGAAATCTCTTTTTGGGTGATTTTTGTTTTTTTTTTTTTCCGCTTGCATCTGCAAAACTGAAATGGATTGAACGGCAAATTGCAACTACTGAAATAAACTTGTTGAAATTAAATTGCAGAATTGAAATGAAAGCAAGGAAATGCCTAATCTACGCTTGCTGAAATGAAATTGCAGAATTGAAATGAAAGTAGGAAATGACTAATCTACACTTGCTGAAATGGAAATTGCATAATTGAAATGAAAGAAGGAAATGCCTAATCTACGCTTGTTGAAATGGAAATTGCAGAATTGAAATGAAAGTAGGAAATGTCTAATCTACTTTTGCAAAATTGAAATTGTGGAATGGAAATGAAACAACTACTCTACTTTTGCTGAAATAAACTATTTAGCAGAATGTTGTAGTAGAAAATATAATAAAGCAGTAATCACAAAATACTCTTACGCTTCCCCAGAAATAGCACCAAAAAGATGGTGAGCACCAGTATTGCAGCAATAATGCTGCAACCCCTGGGGCTTCCTTCTTTACTTTTATCAACTTGGTAGTTCGTAAAAATCTTGGAAGCGACAGTGCTGTATGCACAAGTACTAGCTCTTACTATAGGCTGTCACTTGATCAGCTGGTGCAAGTTTGCTAGGAGCTTAAGCCAACTTCTATGAGTTTTCAGAAGAAGTTTTAACTATGATGAAAGGAAACTGACTTTACAGGGGATATTCTACTTGTAGAAAGAGAATGAAAATTGAAATGAAACGCAAACCCTAGCAACCCCTATTTTACCCACTAACCCTACTTTTGCAGGAAAAGAGATGGAAACTACTGAAATGGGGGCTATTGACTACTAAAAAGGTAAATTTCATTTATTCGAGCTACTGCTAAAAAGAAATGAGAAGAAATCATCATTTTATACTTTTGAGCATTTTTATGTGAAATTATTATGCTTGTGATTTATCTTATTGTGACTGTGCAGAGGATTGGTGGCAAAGGAAGATGGAGTTGGTTGTTGTAGAGGTAGATGATGGTGTGGAGAGGTCCTAAGAAGCCCCTAGTACCCTTCTGGAGACTTCCATAGCAATCATACTTCGAAAACTCACTCGTAGGAAATTCTACAGGAGGCTGTAGGAGATCTACAAGAGAATCTACAAGAGAAGGACGAAAGCTTCTTTTAGAGTTTTGAAGGTGGAAAAATTATGGGAAAGGGGAAATGAAGGCTAGAGGAAGGTTTTGAGGTGTCTAGAAATTTTCAAAGAAGATCAGGGATGAATGTGATGGTTGGATTTGTTCAAATGGCAAGAAAGCAGCTTTGTGGAAAAAAATGCAGAAATTAGGGCATATTGGCGAAATGTTGCAAATGAGCTAGGAAACCTATGAGAAGTGAGTTGGTACTAGCTGTTTTATGGAGGGATGGTGAGCTGGGATGTCCTGCAAGAGATCTGTACCTTTACTTATCAAAATTGGCCAAATAAAGAACTAAAAAATAGAATTTTGTCTAGCTTGATCTAATTTCTGACCTACAAACAGAAAATGTTAAACAATACCTTATGAATAGGAAAGCATGCGAGATAACTATGGTGAAAGAACATGAAATGATCTAAGCAATTGAATCTGAACCAATATCAACTTTTCCATATCAAAGTATCACACTAGTAGTTGCATGGAAGAGCAAAAACTGTGTTTTCGGTGGCAGCAATAGTGCCTTGACATCAAATCATAGTACTAGGAAGGCAGAAAGGAGATCAAGACCTACTGTTGGCCTTTTTGGATCTTTTTTTTTCATTGCTACAACTTACTTAAGCAAATTGAAACAAAAACAACTATACTAACCATCAAAAACAACCTAATCTAACAAAGTAAAATGATTCTATGCAACAGAAATTAACTCATGAATTGAAGCAAGAAAAACATATAAGTACACAGAAGGAGGTGTTGGGCAGCTTGTGTTGGGCCCTAACCCAAGAGCTTTAGCCCTATGAAAGAGATCAATGATGGATCAAAAACAGTTTCATCTTCATTATAAAAAATAACAGTTACATTACATAAATTATTCTAAAAAAGAACACGAAAATGAGTTGAACACAATGCTGCACAAAAGTGCAAAAATATACCAATAACTGGCAAAACTACTAAGGCTCTAAGCCTTCTTATTTATACAAATGGGGACTTCCAATAGTCCTCCTAAAATCAAGGAACTCGACTTCTTAGAACGAAAGATAAACAACAGTCCTACTTGACTTGCTCAGCTACCCCTTGGAATCATCAATGTGGACCTTTGTGCTCCAAGTTACTGATGGAGGATTCGAGGAAAGGGGTCATTAATGAAGGAGACACCCTCCCTGCAAGTCCTCTTCCCTATTTTCCTCAAGTTTGGCTACCATTTGCTCATAAATTCCTTATCTTTGTCCAAAATTGTCCAAGAAATCTTCATAAAACACACATTAGACTACATGGCAAAGTGACTAACCCAATTCACTCTATTAGCATAAATATATTCAAAAAAATGCAACAAACTAATGAGAATGGTGGATTAAGTCAAAAAAAGAGGCAGAATGAGCCCATATAATTACCCATTTCTATGGCTCATTAGCTGTCGACACCACACTATCCAAAAAGTCTTGTATCTCCTTTGGCCATATCCCAACCCTCAGGCTAATGCCTTTAGTGTCCATGATGAACAGATCCATACTGGTGGAAAGGCAAAATAACTTACTTTGCTCATAACCACAGATCATTTGGTGGATACCCCCTTATGATTTATAAGCGTTTTGGAATTCAAATTCAGTCGTTCCCTCCATTTCTGGCACCCTAACATTAAGCCTGCAGCAAATCGTTCCAGATCTGGCTTGTACATCATCTCTTAATTGCTTGTCACCCACTCCTTTTCGCCATGAGTCAAACATCCTGTCATGAACAGTGAAAGAAATGGTCACCTCTCTGCTTGTCCACGCAGAAGTGCAGTCCCTTCTGTGCAACTGCGACCCTTGTGACAAACCAAATCTATGCGCACCCTTGTTGTCGCGCAGCTTCCCCACAGATTGCTTTATCATCCCACACTCTCTTTCAAATGGCTAGAGTGGTGAGACTGTCCTTCAGCCGGTTAGTCAAGCAGTTGACCCACCTGTGTAGAGCTTTAGGTGACTGTCATTTACTCTACCTAGGAAGGGGTCTCCATTAAGCTTGGCAAGCTGGACCACGCTTCCATCTGTGACTTCTTTGACTACATAGGGTCCCAACCAATGCATTCGAAGCTTGCCAGGGAATTTCTCGAACTTGTTGTCATATAGTAATACTAGATCATTCTCTTTGAATGTGCACACCTTGATATGGCAATCATGCCAAGCTTTTTCTCGTTGCTTTTGTACCTGCTGATGGAATGCGGCCAAAAACCATTCCTCCTCAAGTTCCTCCAGTTGTGCGAGCCTTTCTTCCAAAGCCCCGTGGTTTGCCATGCCTGTCATTGCTGCTATTCACAAACTAGGTACAATGTATTCCATTGGCATTATGACTTCCATGCCATAGACTAACCGAAAAGGTGTCTGGCTCGTCAATTTCTTACACGTGGTTCGGTATGCCCATAGCATAGTATGGATGCACAAGTCCCAATCGTTTCGATGTGCATTACATACCTTAGTCAATGCAGTCCCCAAAATCTTGTTGAACACTTCAACGGTCCCGTTCACTTGATGGTATGGCTTACTCTGTTGATGATATATATGGAATTCCTTAGTGAGTGCACTAATAGTCTCATTCAGAAAGTGTGTTTTGCGGTCACTCAATAGAATTTTTGGACATCCAAACCATGTCAAACATTCTTGAACAAAAATTTTGCAGTTGTAGTGGCCGTGTAGTCCCTAACTGGCTGTGCTTCCGCCCATCGGGTCAGGTATGCTATCGTGGTGATGATATAGCACGCACCCATCTTTCCTTGAGGTGCGATAGGCCCCACAAAGTTGATCGCCCATTTTTCAAACGGTTTCAACGTCATCTGTGGCTTAAGCAGCATTTCATCCCTCCGTGATGGTTTCCAAGTCCGTTGACAAACGTCGCAGGCCCGACATTACGCTTTTGAGTCTTGATGTAGAGTTGGCCACCATAGTCCAGCGTGAAGGATCTTCTATGTTGTGGCACATCCCACATAATGTCCTCCTGCAACCCCCCCCCCCCCCATGTGCTTTAGCAACGATTTGTCCTTGCTCAAATTTAGGTACATATCTGCATAATATTTCATCATTTCCCATTTTATAGAGGTGCCCTACAATAATAGTAAAGTTTTTTGCGCGTATCACCAGTTCTTTCTTATGATGAACAAAATATCCTTGCGGTGCAGTTCTTGTGGTGAAGAAGTGGATTATATCCTCAGAGTGGCCATCCGCAATGTGCACTGCATAGAGCTGTGCATTAGGTAGTCCTTCCTCTAAGTTTGTTCACTCTTCACCATTCTTAATTCGAGACAGGTGATTTGGGCCTGTGTTTAGATGCTCCGGATTTACGATGACTTCAAAATCATATTTTTGAAACAATAACAACCATCTACGAATGTGCCCCCCAACACAGGTTTATTGACTAAGTATTTTAACGCGGAATGATCAATATACATCTTAAAGTGTCCCCCAAGTAGATAGTGGTGGTATTTCTAGAGCGCGTATACCATTTCCAACTCCTCACGCTCAATAGTGGAGTAGTTCTTTTCAGATTTGGACAATCGTTGACTTGTGAATGTGATTAGATGATCAATTCCTTTCACTCCTTCTTGTGTGAGTACTGCACCCAGTGTGATACACGACGTGTCAACATGCACGTGAAATTCGATGTCCAATTTTGGAAAGACCAAAACGGGAGCTAATGCCATCTTTTCCTTAAGAGTTTCTAAACTTTTGTTAGATTCTTCATTCCAACAATAAGTAGCATCCTTGTTCAACAACTATTCCATCAGTGTTGTGATAGGTGCATAGCTCTTTATGAACTTTCGATAGTAACCAGTGTGTCCCAACGTGGTGCGCAGTTGTTTGACACTTTGCGGTGCTTGTAGAATGAGTATGACAACAATCTTTGTCGGCTCTACCATCAAACCTTACTTGCAGACCACATGGCCAAGCAAGTTCCCGAAGGGGATGAGGAAAACACACTTATTTAGATTTAGCGCAATCTGGTGTCGTCAGCAAGTATCCAGCATTAACCGTAAGCTCACAATATGTTTCTTGACTAGCCCAAAGATGGTCCAATCATCAAGATATAATTCTAAAAACTTATGTATAAGTTCATTAAATGCAACTACCACGAGCGTCAGAATATCGTCGGTGCATTCTTCAATCCAAATGGCATCACAATGTACCGAAAACAACCCCACTCAGCTGTGAAGGTTGTTTTACTCCTATCCTCCAGCACAATATTGATCTGGTGGTACCCTGAGAAACTGTCCGTGAAGGAGTAGGCTTCCTGTCCACCCACATTTTTCAGTACTTCATCTGTAAATGGCATCAGGAAGGGATTGTTAAAACATACATCGTTGAGCTCCCTTAGATCCACACAGATACAAATTTCTCCCTTTTGTTTTTTCTCCTGTACAACCATAGGACTTACCCAATCGGATTCCTCCACTGGTTCAATTATTCCAGCTACAAGCATTTTGTCCAACTCTTCGCAGACCTTTGCTTTATATTTTGGATTCAACTGATAAGGTCCCTGCTTGACTGGCTTCGCGTCTAGCTTCAAAGTTATATTCATCATTCCTAGGTTGCCGAGGATCCCTTCTAACTCCGTGATTTTGGTCAGGAATGAATCTTGATATTCTTGAAGTAATTTGACGACCTTCTCCACCGTGGCATCATCCCAGTAGTCCCCAAGCATTGCATACTTTGGCTCCTCCTCCGTACCAATGTTCACTTGTTTCTTTTTCAACGATGCAGTGATGTCAGGGTCCTCGATCGCTAGCCCACGAACCTTGCGACTCACCTCTGTTTCCAGGATATTGATGTTTTTGGGGTCATTCTCATCATCTTCTATTTGCACGTTGTAACATAATAGGGCCTGGCTCAACTGACACAACCAATCTGGCTGCACTATTTCTTCTGGTTCTAGTGGTACTTTAAAAATGGCGGCCTTCACCACTTGCAGTGCATCGTCAACAATATCCATCCATTGATCCTCAAATAACAATGTCAATAAAAACCCTTTGCGCAAGATATCCCATTCACCTGTACCATGTCAGAGTTTTGTTTCAGTATACTAGTTCCTTGGGATGACATCTAGGGTATGACAAAATAAGTGTACCCACTCTAGTTGGGGCTCTTCTCCATAGGCCTGGGTCCATCTTGTGAGGTGCATGCATGGGTCATCATGTCCATCGTATTTCTCAGTTATCCATAGTTTCGACTTCCCAAACCTTATCTACATCATCCACCTATAGCCACACCAGTCATCAAAGGTTCCTTCATGTGTTCCCCACCACTGTGCAGGCGTCGTGCGCAACGCCCATTTTAATGCATCGAACTATTGGTGCTCTGGCACTGCGCTTTCAAACTTGCTCAGGAATTCATCTACCACTGCCATTCCATCATACATCAGTAGTTCTCAATCCTGATCTTTTATGCAATACATTGACCTAGTCATCATGTTGCAATTTAACATTGTTACTCTGTTCAACCGATTATGCCACCGCTTGTCTTCCTCTTCTGAATCTGTAGTGCAAGATTCTACATGCTCCCACGATATTCTTCCTTTTACAGTCGAATTGACCCAATATTGACTTCTTGTAGTGATCTTGTAGATACAATCCAGTTCATCATCACTTCCTTCATGACGCACAGGTTCAATGTAGTGCACTCCTTCAACCATGTCTAGTGGAATGACCACGTGGAGTGAATTCTTCTCAAATATCATTTTCCACTTCTTTAAGTTGATGACCCCATTCATATCTATGAGCCAGGCTATCCCTAACAACGAAGGGTAAGGGCTACTTTCATCCATGATTTCTATTACCTCAAAGTCCATTTGTGTGCTTACGCCTTCTATATCTACTGTGATTCCTTGTAGTTTCCCCATGGGCAAGATCTTCTATTGGTTTGTCATCTGTAATTGAATAGGAGACCATTGCAGTGTGGGCTTGCCCATGCGTTCCCAAATCTATTTAGGTAGCATGTTTGCATCCAATCCTAAGTCCAAAATGATATGATCCATCTCATAGTCGCCAATCTACGCCATTAATCGCATTTCCTGCCCAATATGAAAAGCATGTTTCCCCAATTTTTGGACCACATGATGTTCACCTAACCTTGTGCACCTAGTTATCAACTCTTGTAATCCTTTAACCGCCCTATTGTCATGAAGAAATTTCATGCATGTCTCTAAAAAGGTAGTTAGCATTGAGGGATCCCTTTCCGGCTCCGGTGGATCCTTACTACTTGGGGAAGAGACCTCCGCGAAGCTCTTCCTAGCTTCTAAATTTGTCTCCTTGTGAACCCCTGTACCGTCCTTGGTTAGTTTCTCCTTATCCTCCCCTATGGCCACTCCACTTTTGAGCATCATGTTCACGTTGGGGTCTTCCTCGCACGGTTCAGACTTCATCATTTGGACGTTCTACGTCATCGTAGGTTGTGCTGCCCTCTTCTCACATATCTCTGCTATCGGTGTGGGGAAATATATCATTTCATGATAGAACTGCTTATAGTAGGGACACGATATTCTGGTTAATTTGGTACAATCACGCGCGTAGTGCCCTGGTCCTCCACATTTATAGCAGATTAGCTACCTGCAACCCCTTCCTGGCCCCATTCCTCCCCGTCCTCGTCCTTGCCCTTGGAACCCACCGCATGCCATTGCTACAGTTGGATCTTAACCTTGCACCTCAGTCTGCATCTTGTAGACAGGTGTTCGATGCATCAATAATTCATAACTCTGGTAATCTCGTTCATCGTGGCCCACTGATCTGTAAAAATTGCAAAATAGCTGCTAGGGGGTCTGGATAAAGTTTTGCAGTAGGTGACAGTTGTTTGTGGTGTGCTTTCCTCCGACCTAACAGATTGCGCACTAGAGTGAGGGCACCACGCTTGGCCCTACCTATGCCTCTGGTCACAATGGAATAGGTCCCCCCCTACCACATAATTCACGAATATCGAACAATGATCCTTATCATGGCCCTAGTGTTTACATTTTATGCACCACACTTCCTCATGCGCTTCTAGCCTGGGTGCCTTCTCCTGTTTCAAACACTACATCTCCAAGCATAGGTTTTGTATTTGTGCATGGATCTGCTGAACTCCCAACCCAGGATCCTATATTCAAGTCTCATGCAAGCTCATCACTATTTCTAATTCTTTAGCCTAGGTCGAGATCTTCTGCTATGACAGTGTCATCCTCAGATGCAGCATTAAAGATGCCAAAAACCACGCATGGTGCTACGCATCTGTTAATGTCATGTTAGATTCTTAGATCGTACTCTTCAGTCTTTGATCCAAGTCCCAAGGGGTTTCACTGGGAATCATTACAATCTCCTTGAACCATATTATCGACTGTGTTTCTGACTTTGGTCGGCTAAATTCTTTCTTCAATGCATCCTAGATCACTGTTATTCTTGCATTTGGGTGATCGCTCAAATACTTTATATACCACGTCAACGCTTGGTCATATAATGCACTAACTAGAGTATCCTTTTTTATGTTATTATCTGTAACTCCGTGCGCTTCCCACACTGCCCCCACTATGAACCAAAACTGTTGTGGATCTTTGCTTCTTACTCCCTTGAATATAGGTAACTTGATTGCGCTTGCCATGTTAGACTTCTGGTTTGGTGAAGGGTGTGCCAAGGCCAACCACGAACTCGTACAACTTTTGATTCAACTAATCTTCAATCCCTTCCTTCATAGGGTTCCCCTATTCCAACATCTGACACCCCTTAGGAAGATCGCGATCCCAGAAATAGAACCGTTTTTTGGCTTATTGGGGCCTGACCCAGGTTCGGAAGAGTTATTAGCTAAACAAATCCCATGCTACCGACCCTTTCAGCAATAGTCCACGGAGCATGGACTGAGGTCTCACCCGAGGTCGCAGGGGAGGGTTTTGGAACTAGGTTTCTGCACCCTTGGGATGTCTTGATGTGGTCTAGAGGGGATTGCACACCATTCTGTGCCCTCACGCTACTCTATACTATTATCAATATTTTGCGTAGATCCACACCAATATGCTCTTGTTATTAGGAGTTTATTATAGATCTATTCTACTTCTTACAGTTTTTAAGCAAACATTTAATAGTAATGACAAATGCACCCAATCATACAGAAGCTTAAATTCCGAACATAAGAATATACATCATAAAAGATGGATAAATCAGAATAAATCTAGATCCGTAATATTTCAGAATCAACTTATCTTTATTAATGTCCTTTCCTTAGTACAATCCACTTCGTGCCCTATGCACACAGCTGCAGGGGTCCACACACACAGCTGCAGACTCTACTAGGCCTCCACGCACACAGCTGCAAAGCCTATATCTATCTACTAACCGTTACAACCTGTACTTACAAATTCAGAGAGAATAATACTTTCACAAACCCATACCACATCACATCTTCCAAAAATCTACCTCTACCCTTAGAGCCTCACTCTATTTATACATTCCCATTGGTCTGCGAACCATGGGTAGGCTGACTCACTTCCTATTATTTTATATTATTTTCAAGTGAACAACCCTTTGACTCAATCTATTACATTTCACGCTTCACGCACTTCATGGAACTTTTTACAATATCATTACCCTAACTTATGGTCTTTAAGCCCCCAAAACCGTTATGCGGGGCCTCTACTACCCAACAAAGACAGTGAATCGTATTGATTTAATTAGTTGTAAGAGTTTGGTTATCGCCATTGAGCTCTCGGTTGACACCAGTTCCATTTGGATTGCTTCGTAGAGATTCAGTGTGATTTAGATTGAATCAGCTAAGAAGAGATCATTTATTGATACTATGCTCTCGATCGATGCTATTGTTAATTGAATTGCTTGTGTGAGATTTGATTACGATTTCAGCAGAGGACTAAGTCTTGATGTTTAGATGCAATATTTCCTTTAGTAGTTGCAATTTGATTTTTATAAATGCATCCGTTTACTCTTGTATCAAAGTTTTGTACTTAATTTTAAGAAACATTACTCTCTAGATTCATAGCATGCACATATTGTGTACATTCTTGAAATAAAGAGGACTTTCCCGGGTTGATGATCAATGTGGGGTAATTAGGAGTTTTAAAAGACACATGTTATCAACCAACACCAATACGAGCGATTCATAGGAATTCGATAACACAACACAAAAATTCTAAAAATTCAAAGTGTTTTTCGCTAGATGGCCACACATAATTTATAGGTGAATTCGAATTAAAATTTGATCATTCCCCCCAAAACCCATCCATAAATGCTAGATTGGTAGCAGATTTCCAAATATTTCACTCTTAAATTTAGCCTTAAATGCCTTAAATTCCCCCCCTCCCCGGCTTCTTTTAACCATCTCTTGGCAGTCAAATCATGAATAGTGACTATAATGGTTACTTTCTAGCTATGCTTCATGGTCTCTCCCCCTATAGTGTAGCTCCCTTTGTCCTTCTTCTAATACTATGACACCATCATGTTTCGTGTAGACCCCTTATCACGTAGCTCTACAAACCAGGTAGTGTAGTTTATAGTCCCCTGCCTCCTTGCAGCTACCTGGAGTGCTAAGACTATGTTTTCGTCATGTAGTCATTGGGCCAGATCCTCGGTGTATGGCTTTAATCAACTTCCATTTACCTTTCCCAAAAATGGATCTCCATTCAACTTCACAAGTTAAACTACTCCACCATCTGTAATTTCTTTGATAACATATGGTCCCAGCTAGTCCATCTGAAATTTTCCTGGAAACTTATCAAACTTATTATCATTTAACAAAACTAAATTGTTTACCTTGAAGGTGCGCATTTTGATGTGTTAATCATGCCAAGATTTTTCACGTTCCTTCTAAACCTTTTGATGGAATCCAGCCAAAAATCTATCTTCCTCGAGATCTATTAGTTGCATGAGCCTCTCTTCTAAGGATTTGCGGTCCACCATTCTTGTGAAAGCACTATGCACAGATTAGGCATGATATAATCCATAGGCATCACAACCTCTACGCCATAGACCAACCCAAAAGGTGTCTAACCAGTAAGATTTTTACAGGTAGCTCTATAAGCCCATAACACTGCTGGTACGCGCACATCCCAATCATTCTGTTGCACATTTCAAACCTTTGTCAGTGCATTCTCCAATATCTTATTAATTGCCTCAACTATCCCATTGGCCTAAGGATGATATGGCATAATCTTCTGGTGATAAACTTGGAACTCCTCTGTCAACGCGTTGATTGTTTCATTGAGGAAGTGCATACCATGATCACTCATTAAAATATTCAGGCAACCAAATTTGGCCAACATGTATTCAAACAATTTTTTTTCTTTTTTTGCCCCCGTACAGTTCTTCACAGGCTGTGCCTCTGCCCATTTGGTTAAATATTAAAGCACAGTGATGATATACCGTGCACCTGTCTTTTTACCTAAAGGCTGAATTGGTCCTACAAAATCAATTGCCCATTTCTCAAATGGTTGCAATGATATTTGCAGATGCAGAGGCAGCTCATCCCTCCATGATGGCCTACCCGTTCCCTGACATGCATTGCATGCCCTACAATATGCTTTGGAATCCTTATGCAACGTCGGCCACCATAACCCAGTGCATAAAATATTCTGTGTTGTTGCATTTCCTGCATAATGGCCTGCCACAGCTCCTCCATAAGCTTCAGCGAGGACACTGTTTTGTTCAAAATCAGGCACATAGCGTCACAGTATCTCATTCGATCCCATCTTATACAAATGGACTGCAATAATAGAAAAGTTTGTCTCGCGCACCACTAATTCCTTACTTTGTTGACTCGTGTATCCCTCTAGTGTTGTTCCTGTAGTTAGGAAGTGGATAATGTCTACAAAGTGATTATTGCTACGTGTACCATGAAGAGCTATGGGTCAGGCAATCCTTCCTCCAAATTAGTAGGTTCCTCTCATGTTTCAATGCGTGACAGATGATCTGGCCCTACATTCAACCTTCCTAGCTTCACAATTACCTCAAAATCATACTCCTGAAACAACAGTAGCCATCAGCGTATTCCCCCCCCCAACATAGGCTTGTTCACTAGGTACTTTAATGCATAATGGTCTATATACATCTTAAAATATCCACCTAGTAGGTAATGTCTAAACTTATGGAGCATGTACACCATAGCCAACCCTTTGCACTCTATCGTCGAGTAATTTTTTTCAGCCTTAGACGACTTCCTGCTCGCCAACGCTATAGGGTGATCCAGTTCTCCTTCATCAGCCTATCTTAATACTGCTCCTAGCGCAATACATGATGCTCCACATGTACATGAAATTCCTTGTTCCAATCTGGGAATACTAGGATCGATGCAGTGACCATCTTCTCCTTTAATACATCCAGGCTTCACTGACATTCTTCATCCCAACAGAATGCAACATCCTTTTTCATAGCTTTTACATAGGTGTAGTAATCTGAGCATAACTTTTGATGAACTTTCGATAGTACCCCTTATGACCCAATGTTGTGCACAACTGTTTAAAACTCCTTGCTGCCTCGGAATTAATGATAACTACGATCTTAGCAGGGTCCACCATTAATCCTTGTTTGCACACTACATGACCCAACAAGATTCCAAAAGGGACACAAAATAAACATTTATTCAAGTTTAGCGTGATCTGATACCTCTGACACTTATCCAGCATCAAGCGCAAACTAGCTACATGGCGCTTTACCAATCAAAACAGTGTCCAATCATCAAAATATACCTCCAAAAATTTGTGAATGAACTCTTTGAATGCCACAAGGACTACGCATGAGAAGATTTCCAGTGGTATACTGGAAGCATCCTCATTCTTTCATGAATGTAGTCTTACTCCTATCTTCTGGTGTGATCTTAATCTGATGGTATCTAGAGAACCCATCATTGAATGAATAGGCCTCCTTCCCTCCAACGTTATCCAGTACTTCATCTGTTAATGGTGTCAGAAAAGGATCATGGACGCAAGCATCATTAAGCTTCCTGAGATTGACGCAAATCCTTATTTCATCCTTCTACTTCTTTTCCTGAACTACCATTAGGCTCACCCAATCAGATTCTTCCACTAGTTAAATAATACCTACTGCAAGCATCTTTTCCAACTCTAGGTAGACCTTTTCCTTGTATTTGGAATTAAGGCAATATGGCCTCTGCTTAACAGGCTTCACATTAGGTTTCAAAGTTATTTTCATCACTCCTAAATTGCCTATAATGTCTTTCAAGTCTAAAAATTTTGTGGGAAACAAATCCTAATATTTGCGTAGTAACTTAGTGACTTTGTCCACCGTAGCATCATCCTAGTAGTCCCCAATCTTCACAAACTTCGGCTCCCTCTATTCCAATGTTCACTTGTCTAGTTTTCAGTGGCGCAATGATATCTGGGTTCTCTATCTGTTGTCCCTCCACTTTGTGGTGGTCTTCTACCTCTGGGATGTTAATGTTCCTTAGATCCTCATCTTCTTCTTCAGTAGTCACATTATAGCATTCCAGCATATGGCACCGTCGGGTGCTCCAATCTAGTTGAATCAAATCCAAAGGATCTTGCGGTATTATGAAGATCACTGCCTTTTCCTCCTGCAGCCCCTCATTTATAAATTCGATCCCATTTTCAAAGATGAATGTCATCAAGAATCCTTGTCTCAAAATGTCCCACTCTTCAATGCCATGGTAGAGCTTTATTTCTAGGTAGCAATTCATTGGTATTACATCCAAAGTGTGACAGAATAAATGCACCCACTCAAGTTGTGGATCCGTTCCATATATCTCATTCCATTTTGCTAAATGATCATGCGGATAATCCTTCCATCATATTTATATGTTCTCTAGACTTTTGGTCAACCAAACTATAGTCTCATCATTTTTTTGTACTCGCACCACCCATCAAAACTATCTTTATGCATACCCCACCACCTTGTGGGCGTAGCATGTAATGCCAAATCCAGTGCTTGGAAGCATTGCTTCTCAAGCACTTCCCTTTCAAAAGCATCCAAAATTTTATCTACATCAGTTAGACCATCGTAATAAGGCAAACTCCTTACCTCTGATGATACGCAACACAATGATTTAGTCATCATATTACAACACATCGTAGATACTTTGTGCAACCTATTCTTCTAGTGTTGTAATTCCCCATCTGAATCTGATGTATAAGAACTTTCACGGTCCCACGCAATGCTTCCATCATCTATCAGATTAACCCAATCTTGATCTCGTGTTGTTATCTTATATATTGATCCGGATTTAAACAGGAACGCAATAGATTACAGAGATAACCATAAATAAAGAGATGCAGCGGAAATAACACTTTATTTCATTAATGGAAAATACCGAAATATGCTTACAACCAGAATTGGAAATAAACTAGCTAGGA
>APFE031087581.1:26381-50274 GCA_000404065.3 Pinus taeda
AAAAAACGTCGTTTAGGGCCTCAAAACGGCTCCGGAAGTTCAGGACCCGAAAAACTGCTAAAAATAGTAAGTTGTGCTACAATTAAGGAAACTGAAAATGCTGAAAGAGACAATTATGGAGGTCCAGATGGACTTGGCAGGTGGCCACAAATATCCACCTGGATCATATATTTGGTCCAAATCATCATTTCTTTCCTCATAATTGCTGACTAGTTCAATATAACGTGGTCCTTCTGTAGGGTCCAAAGGTACTAATACATGAAGTGATTTCCTCTCAAATGAAATTGTCTACTTCTTCAGATTGATTACCCCATTCATGTAATAGACCAATCAATGCCTATGAGAATGAGGTATGGATTGTTGTCATCAACAATTTCTATTACTTCAAAATCAGACAACGCACTCGCGCCTTCAATATCTACTATCACTCCCTGTAATCTTCCCATTGGGATAATATTCTGTTGATTTTGCATCCTCAATTGAATTGAAGACCATGGCAGCACAAGCCTCCCCATTCTTTCCCATTTCTGTTTAGGTAAAACATTCACATCAGACTTAAGATCCAAAATAACTTGATCCATTTCGTACTCTCCTATTTTCACAATGAGCCTCATCTCACACCCTATCCTTGCCTTATGCTTACCAATTTTTCTGACTATGTGAGGCCCATCAGGAGAATTTTCTTTATCGACACACTTATTTATTAGTTCATGTAACCCTTTCATAACCTTTCTATCATGTAGCAGCTTCATACAAGTCTCCAAGAAGGTAGTAAGCATAGAGGGGTCAACTTATTTAGAAAAATTGTCTTGACTTCCTGAGGTAGAGGCCTTAGCAAAGCTTTTCTTTGCTTTCATGAACATTTCTTTCGCATGCTCAAAGGGAAGCCCAACCTATTTTTTTGGAGCTTTGCAGACCCATTCACTTTATTCAAGTTGCTTTCCTTTATCCTCACCAGTTGTCATTCCATTTCACAGCATGATATTCACATTGGGATCCTCTTCGCAGGGTTAAACCTTCATCATCTGTGGATTCTGGGTGGGCTGTTGAGGCTGTGGCCTCTTCTCCTGCATCTTAGCTATCAATATAGGGAAACCTTCTATTGCATTGTCAAACTGACTATATTATTGGCATGACAGGTGGGTGTAGGTCATACACTCCCATGCATAGTGTCCTGGCACTTCGCAATTGTAGAAAATAAATTGTCCCCGACCTCTACTAGGTCCTCCTCCTCCTGCTCGGCCTCATCTATTCCCCTGATGTCCTCCACATGGTCCTAGAGCACCTTGATCTGGAGGAAAAGTTTCTATTTGAATTTGATACATGGGCGTTCTTTCCATCATTAATTCATAGCTTTGGCAGTTACGCTCATTGTGACCCACAGATTTACAAAAGTTGCAGAATATTTTTTGTGGCATCTGCACAAACTTCTGCAGCAAGTGGCAATTATTCGTTAGATGTTTTCCAACTACCTGACAAATAGCGCACCATAGTGTGGGACCCGTACTTAGACCTGCTTGAGCTTCCAGCCTTAAAGGCATTGGCCCTCCTTCTACAACATAATTCATGAAGAGAGGGTAGTGATCTTTATCATGCCCCTGGATTTTACATTTCAGGCACCAAACCTCTTTGCGCACCTCTAACCTAGCCATTCTATCCTTCTTCAAGATTTGAAACTCGAGGCAAAGATTATTCAACTCTGTGTGAATCTAGTGAACTCCCAAAGCAGTGTCCTAAATATGTGTTTCATGAAATCTCATCACAATTTGTAGGGCTTCCACCTAGGTCCCAATCTTTTGTTATGATAAAGCAACCATTAGGTGGGGCAAGAGCGAGGCTACAAACCATTTGCGGTGCTGCCCATCTATGAGATTCATAGTAGCTTCGCAGATCAAGCATTTCAACCTCTAATCTATTTCCCCGCATGTTTCACTTGGCCTCATCATGATTTCCTTGAATCCAATGAATAATTTCGATTTGGATTTGGGCCTACTGAATTCCTTATTCAGCATAGTCTGAGTTTCCACTAACAATGCCATCGAGTTATCAGTGCAGTGATTGATGTACCATGTTAGCACATGATCCTATAGAGAAGTAATCAACTGCGATTTCTTCATATGATCATTTGTAATATTTTGTTATGTCCACACAACCTTTGCCATGAACCAAAACTGGACCGGGTCCTCATATCCCAAGCCCTTGAAAACAGGAAACTTCATCGTATTTGACATATTGAACAACAATGGAGGTTGTGGCAATGTGGAGGAAGGTGTATGCTATGGAGGCAAAGGTGGAGGTGGTGTAGGCGGATTGGGTATTTGCAGGAACCATTTCCTTATTAATTGGATAGTGCCCTGTGGTGAAGCCTGTGGTGCTCCTTCGTTGTCACTCAGAGGAGGCTTAATCTATGAGCTATATTCAGGGCCTGTTCTCCCTTTGTACTTGAAGAATTTTCCACTTCATGTAGCTCCAAACATCAAGGTAATGGCATAACCCACTTTTCACACAAGAGAATCATAATGTAAATATTCAAAGATCTTAAATACTTACCTCGCAGTCCCTTGAAGAAGCGTCGCTCTGCTTCACTGTAGTTGACCGAGGTATCGACCACGAATTCTTTGACAAATCATCCTATGACGCGACCAAGCCAGTGATCAAAAATGTGTGTGATATTATATTTAGAGGCTTGCAATCTTCGTACTATCTCTAGAGTCCACACTGTTGGGCCGTCAAGTCTCCACCTTCCTTGGTCATCTGCCAATTTAGCGATCCAATCATTTAGTTCGATTAGGAAGGAACATAAGAAAATTTTGTGTATCTCTGTGTATAGATATCTATCCAACCACTTCTCAATTTCTTTCTTTGTTGGATTCTAGTGATGTGACATCACACATCTCTTTATGTAGATCCTAGTCCCGGAAACAGAACCATTTGTTGGCTTAGTGGGTCTTGACCTAAGTTCAGAGTTATTTTTTCCAAACAAATCCCTACACTGCTATCCCTTTCGGCATCAATCTGCGGAGCGCAGACTAGAGTCTCACCCAAAGCAGTATGGGGGGATGCTGGAACAATTTTTTCACACCCAAATATGAGCATGATGTCATTTTATACCCTAAATCTGTCTTCGCATGGATCGATAAACCTTTAGGGCTTATCAATATAACTACCCTTAATCAGCTTCAATACCTTCGCTAACATTCATGACTATCTTCTGCAGACCCTAGATATGTGAATTAGCTACTTATGTGCATCAAAGATTACCCTTAACCCCATAGTTACTTAGATCGGATTAAGTGTTAGATAACCTTAACATGAAGCAATATATTATTCGCATAAATAGTTAATAGTAATTGCGTTCATGTAACAATATCAATCATGTAAAGTCGTGCATTAATACATCATTATTTCATAAACACATCATAACATAAGGCACACTCATATAAACAAAAGTAAATATACAAAACACATGAATTTATGGAATAATATTCTTTATTGATACTTCAATTCTAGTTATAGACTCAAGACTTCCTTGCGCACTCATCCACGGGGGTTTGCACACTCAGTTGCGAACTCTACTCTAGGCCTCTGCACACACAATTGTAGAGCCTTTCTTCCTACTCTTCTCGCTAATTCTTCAGACTTCTTCCATAGAAAATATTCATTACTTGTCTTATACATCCTAAGACACACCTATTTATACAATCCCATGGTCCACAAACCATGGGTAGATCTTCAAAAGCTGACTCAACTTACATAAAAGAAGGGTAAAACCCTTTATGACACTTTAACTATCTACGCGCTCTGCGACCACAACTTGCGGAGACTTTACATTTTATAGGGAGTCCTTTCCTCATCAAAATGAAATGCAGAAATATAAATTCTAACAACTGGAAATTAAATTTTTAGTTAGTGAGCTTAGTTATGTACAACTCCTAGTTATGTATAGCGAATCAATTCACCTAAGCACGATCAATCCTCCAATGATACTAGGTTAGAATTTGGGTGTTGGACCTAATGATTCCATGCTACTGAAATTTAAAAATCACAACCAACATCCACCATGAAAAATATTTGGAAAAAACATTTGATATGTGCCTCCAACTTGATGGTTGATGCCCAGCTCTTTTAATCTCCTCCATGAACCTTCTAATTGGGTTGTGTTCCTCAAAATTAGTGGCTAACGTGTGCATGAACCACATAAGATCTCCAGACCAAAGGTTTGACACATACCTTGGAATATATGTATATTATTGTAGGCCAAATAAAGGTACCATGTAGTCAGCTACTCAATCATGGAACTGATGAGAAAAAAATGTAGTTTTCTCCCTTTCATGAACAGTTTCCATGGAGGAATCTTTCTGCAATAGGAAACCATACACTTTTCTTAGTTCTTCAACTTTGGGCTCTTCTTGAAAATTTTAAAGTTGGAAGCGATCTCTCCACTTGTTTGTAATTACATCCCCTTGAAAATCTGCAACTATCTCATCCTCCTGAGAATCATTTGAATCATAAATCAGAGGAGGTTCTTGAACTTGTTCTCCAGGTGGAGGATGTGAATTGTAAATTGGAGCCTCTTCCTTCTATGCATATTCCCATAACTAGGACTATTGTAGTTCTGCATCACTTGACTTACGATTAGAGTCATACTCATCATAAGAAGAAGAATCATAAAATTAAGTAGAATAAGATCTCTGAGGGTTTATTTGTAGCTCGATGATGCCTATTTCTTCTCTTTCTTGATCAATGGGTGAAGCTTCTTGATGCCAGTACGTGTCTTCTTCAGGTGGAGCCCCACATATATCTTCATTAGGATCATTAACCTCAGGAATATTTTCAACATTAAAATATGCACAACAATCTTGAAATAGAGGATCCAATGGATATAATCCTTTCCAATAATGATTGAATGTCATGTGAAAACTCTTTAAGGAAGATATGCTTCTATGAGGTATTGTTCTGTACCAAATTATAAAATCATCTTCTAAAGAGTACATGAATAATTTCATTTGCGCATCTTCAAAAATAATACCCTACTGTCCCATGCATTCATGAGAATCCTTATGTTACTAGTCAGGCCTTCTATCCGTGTTTCCACTGAATCTAGGCAAATATGTATTCCATTCATGAAATGAAGGGACATGATTGGGATAACCAGCAATAGAAGAAAAATCTAGTGGGGAAAATTTGTTGGCCAAGAATGCAAGAATGACCATTTTGAAAATATCTCTAGGTGAGTGATCTCAAGCTCAAATGCAGGGGATGTTTTCTATTGTTTAGCATCAAAGAGAGTAACAGGCCTCGTGTAGGATGAGAAAATAAAGATATAGACAGTGGATTCACCATGATTTTTACCATAATATTGAAACAATGGAGTCAACAAGGTGAGATATCTACAACCCACACTTCCCTTGCTCACCTCATACAGGGAATGTAAAAGTTTTTTGTACTCAGGGAAAAGTGTTACAAGTAGAATCACCTTAGGGTCATGGGTTCAGAACCCCAACAAAGAAAAGGACATACAGTATAAAGAGACATGCAAACAGGTAATCCTAATACTTAAACTGATGAAGTAGGAAGAAGAGGTATTACCCTGAGGTCCTGTATTTGAGGTCATTCTCGTAAGGTCCAAACCCTCTACTTCTTCCAATGCTTTAGAACCTATAACTCATTCAAGAAAAGCATATACAATAACAGTAATAGAAAGCATGTTCATGATATAGGTGTTAGGTCATTAATCATATAAGAAAATAAGCATTAACATAATATTTCATAAGAAAATCACAACATAAATTAATGTATTAAGATAATAAACTTCGAGAACAAGATAACGCCTCTTTATCGATGTAAACTAAAGAAAGTACGAAAGAAATAAAACCTGAGTCATTTGCTGGCTCCAATAAAAACTGTCCTCTAGATCTATCCTAACCAGGCCTTAGCAATCCTCCTCCATAAGTATACACAGGGATGTCATAAAGGGATGAAGGACATCTTAAGAAGGAAACAAAGGTTTCCTATGACTTGGGAGTGCAGAAGGCATAGGGATTTCTTCAAACCTTATCAAGGATGTAATCAACTATAATATCAATATCTAATCTTTTCTCCTATATTAGGCCTTCCCATGGAGGTCTATTTATACTTCTCCAAATCAGTTTTCCAGTTGGGAAACAGTTGGCCCATAGGCTACAGTAGGTGAGTAATAGGTAAAACCTGTAAAACCCACCTAAATTTAAGGATATTGTATATTTTTTAATGTTTTAACACATATACGTGGGTTGGGTATAGAATGGCCCACGTGTAAAGGCTCTTTATACAAGGAAAAACGATGTATGGGATTTAAAACATTGTTTTTTAGAATTTAGACCAAGTCTAGAAGGGAAGGGTTTCTCTAGGCCATAACACAGAGCATAAAATATACCAAAGGTGGTAATTTATGCTATAACAAATGCCCCCTAATATATGATGTCAACAGGGGTACATGATGGCCGAATTTATTAAGTTTATAGAAAAAATCATGCCAAAACCTAAGTGGAGTTCGCCAGATTTCAGCCTGCCAAGCCAGTGGAAGATATCATAAATAAAGTTGTTGTCTAAGGCGGGCATACCCATGCTCAGAGATAATAAATCATGCCTGAATACATAATACAAAATCGGATCCAATATGTATACAAGTATAAAAGGACTAAAAATACATAGTGGACCATCCGATCATATCCATAGAAGTACATGTCTCAATATCACATATAATAAATTGATCAATGACAATGAAGTAGAAAGATGACCACTGGAGTCATAAAGTTGATCCAAAAAGTAACAAGTCAAATAGTGGAACAAATGGTACTACACTCAACTCAGGTGCCAACATATAGAATGTCGTTGTAATGAACTACAACATATAAGGTGGATGGTGTCACTGGCAAAAACAAGAGGGTCTGGCAAGTGAACCAACAAATGTTGATGCAAATTCGAGGTCTTCACCAATATCCATGGTACATTTCTACATAATGGGAATAAATGATCTGAAGTCAACCATGTGAGAAATCGTCTGATTATTGGTCATTAATGTATATTGTTAGAAAAAGAGAGACTATTCACCGATAATGATGATGAGAGCCAAGGTACCCAATACAATCTAACAAGTGTGAATAAATCAGCTAAAGTCAAACTCTTGAAAGAATCTATCAATCAGGAGACAATGATGTTTTCCCACCATCGATAGCGAAGGAGTTTTCCACTGATGACTGCAAACCCTAAGGTACTACCAAATGGACTCTAGACCTTATTCCCAGAGCAATGATTTGAAGTCAATGGGAAAATATTTACTAGAAGGAAGGGATTAAGGAATCCTTCATCAATCCAGTGCGAATGTAACCCATAGGCCAATAATGTGGAAGGAATTAGATGAAGAGATATTTAGTAACCAAACTGATGCACATTTCCAGCTTACACAAGATGTAGCTAGTGAATGATAGAAACCCTTTGAAAAAACTAAGAATGAAAGATGACACAAAGGTGAGGAATCCACCAATAGGGTCAAATGGAAACCAAGGTACTACATGAATCCCAATGTGTGATAATGAAAGTTGACATTGAACACAAGGGAAACCACTTAGTCAAACACCCATGATACTGATTGATGTTGAGCACAAGGTGATCTATCAATAATGAAAATAGGGCTAGTGTGTGGCTCTAGGTATACTCTTAGAGAAATTTTTCATAGTCGATAAGAGCAAGACCCACCAACAAGAAGTCAATGGAGGCCTTCTCAAACCAGCACAAGCGAATGACCAAATAGCTAATGTGATAGTAATCATGACTTTGACAACTAGGGATGGGAAACTAAAAATAAGTCAAGAGACACCACAGAAAGACAGACTCAGGTTTACTCCACTTGAACAAAAGCATGACTCAAATGTTACAATATGGCAGCATATGATAGCTTTGTATAAGTTTTTCATGGAAGAGGCACAAACAAACTCTCCATATTATTGGAAGAGATAACCAACCAGAGGACTATTGACTCAATAACAAGGTTAAGCCTCTCCTAATTCAAACTAAATCCCATCCCAATGGAGAAAATAGTTAATTTTGAGTGCTTTGTTCAAGGGTGACATAACTGACTCTAGCTGCCATCAATCATGGAAGTAATGTCCCATTCCCGCTCTTTTGGAAATATTTAATTTTTTGTCCTTTTCATATTTAGAAAGCCTGAAAAAGAATGAAAGAATGTCTATGGTACAGTGGAAAGGATGAGTGTCCAAGTAAATATGTGCTAGTTCATGGGAGGGGAACATCCTATGCTTAATGCAAGATGGCAAAAATAGTCAGTGACACCCAAAGGAACGTTCTTTCCATGAGTAAAAGGGTGTCAAGTTGTAGAGGCTAAGTGATTGCAAGTTGAATTTCACAAAAGACATGGTCAAAAGGTGGCTTAAACACAAGTCCAAGGGAAGTTGGCTTAAGGCCAAAAGGTACAAATTTTCAAAATGCATGCAAAAGCACAACTCAACACAAAGGAGCATCCAGGGTATAAAGCCAAAAAAATAGCAAAAAAGTAAGAGAACGAATCTTCAATGCATGAGTCATGGCGAGACTAAAGAGGACTCCTGAGCCTACACAATATAGCGGCATGGGAAACATATGCTAGCAAGGATCTAACTAAAATTACCATGTAAAGGTTGGCTCTACCATCATGTCATGATTTTATAAGTCAGTGAGTGAAAATTGTTTAAGAACCAAGATGATGGGATCAACCCTATGGCCAAAAATATCGCAGTATGGAGGCCAGTACGAAAAATGCAACAAAAATGATATTCCCTAACCTATATGCAAGTGAAAAAAAGATACCTACCATGATGGGTATATAGTCATGGAATCGAAGAAGTCTCTCAAAATCTCCGAAGTGTCCCAAAAAAATGACCCATCCCAACAATCCAAGCCAAAAAGATCATATAGCTCTAAAAGTTAAAAAAAAAAATGAACTTTAGAAAAAGTAATTTTCATATGTCAACTTATATAAGGGATTTTTGACTCACAATTCTTCATTTGTGTTATGAGTGAGTGAGTGAAGGAGTTGTGGAGAAAAAACCCCATAAAACTTAATCCATCAAATTCCTCCGTTCATTCAGCCTCCAATCCTCCAGGTAACCTTCTAACTAATTTTTTGACAAGTTTTACTGCATTTTAAATGTTTTGTTGAAAATTTGACCGTGGGAATTTAGTTTGAAAATTATGCTCTGCATACACATGAGTTAGACATGGATTAACCACGTATAGAAAATCCCTATACGTGACTGTGTGAATACCAAACCCGCATGTGCACGAATTCAAAATTTGGAACACAGTTTTTAATGATTCGAAACACTTTTTTTTTTTGCAGAATGTCGATTACTTGGCAAGAAAGAGAGAATAGTGTGATTGATAACGTAGTGATGGAAGATAAAAATGCATTAGATTCCTTATGAGGATGTTGGTTATTGAAAACTTTCAAAATGCCAAATATGAAGGCAAATACCAAATTGCTTGAGATGTTAATCCATTATTGGGATCCAGAATAAGATGCTTTTTTTATTGACCAAATGCCTTTGAGGATAGAAATAGAGGATATCTATTTCATTACTGGTCTTTCCCGGAGAGGAGAGAGGGTCAACTCAATAGGAAGAACAAGAGGTAGCTTCAGTGTTGAGGACTACATACACATCTATTTTCTAGGAAACACTAAGAAGATTAGAACCTAGATTCCAATCAAACATGTAGAGAGTCTAGCCCTGAGAATCTTTATTTTTACCATTTCTAGAGTAAATGGTTCAACTTCTCTACATAAGGCTTCTCGAGATTTGATGAGTCTTGTAGTGGAGTGTCTCATGACAGTTTTTGATTGGTACACACCCCTCTTAACAAATATTAAAAAAGAAATTACCTTTATCCAAAAAGGTCAGACAAAGAACTTTGGATATGGAACCATCTTGTGTTCCTTTTTCTTTAGAGAGTACTAGGGCTTTGACCCAAAGTATTATGTACCATCAGCTGCCCAAGTTCCATGAATAGGTAGATGGGCTTATCTAATGAAGAGACAAGGGGGTGGTGAGGTCCCTAGAAACACTTTTGATGATGATTTCTTCCTCTAGTGGGAACAACAAGTCATAGTAGTCAAGGACTACCCCTATGCTGGCATGGAATTTAGAGGATATCTAGATCTAGTGTTTCCACTAGATTCAATGTGGGGAGCCATATTAATTTTTTGGATTTTTAAGTATAAATGAACTGAAAATATTTTTGGTGAGACAAATAATTACAAAATTATTTTTATCATGAAACAGATGTTGGACCAGTAAGACCTAAGGGTATTCCTCGACATAGGCATTACATAAGAGACACAAAGGGATCTACAAAAAAGATTGAGAGGACCCTCCATGTTGTCCAAAGAAACTTGGTGAGGCTAACTCACAAGGTACCCATGGTAGCTATCGAAGTCCTTCCAGAGGAGATGAAAAGACACGTGGTGGAGTGCCATGCGATTGGGTGTGGCTATTCCAACGGGTGGAAAATGCCATCATCTTCTTCTATATTGCTCACCCTGTAAAGGACCCATAGATGGATGATCAGATATTTTTTTATTAGAGACAATTATGGGCATAAGCCATAATTTTGTAGGTCATTTTTGTTCCAATTTTGTATATTATTTTGAACATAAAAACATATCTATCTGTCGATGGTTTACCACGATGATCATTTATATATAGATGATTCTTCGGTTATTTTTTATTTTTTAATGTGATGAATGATTTATGTGGCAATCTAATGCTTGATTAGCGATGGAATCTGCAAATGAATTTTCTGATTGTGGAATATAAATAAATGTGATATAAACAAATGATCTCTGTAATAAACGCACTCTCAAAAATTGGTGATATAAATAAGGATCTCTCACATGATATTTGTTATTTAATTGAGATACCACCAATTGTGAATCCAAGTAACTACTAGTGAATCGATACCAAGAGATATTGCCTCAGATAGTAAATTAATAATAGTAGTATATTCAGAGACATTATTTAAAGCAAAAATGATACATATGCCTCTTGAAACCAACAACCAACTAGATTGATAATCAATCACCCAAGCTGTGGACGCAAGGTTCTGGGTTTGTCTACTAGCACCATCAACGAACCCTAGATATATCAAATCATCCATCAATACCTACCAAAGAATATCAAAAATATTGACATCACTATGAAACCGATAGAGATATATGCACTAATATAAAATATTTACAATCAAGAAAATGCTATGCCAAAGCCTAAGAAAAATACTTTTTAAGATAGAGTCCATTTATGGGCTTCGCCAACTTGTTTCCCTCAAAATCAATCAACTCATAAGCTCCCTTTTTCAAAACCTTTTTGATAATGAAGGGACAGTACCACATAGATTTAAACTTTCTTGGCCCCAATGCATATTTGTCTTGGTCATAGACCGGGACAAGGTCACCTTCAGAGAAAACCCTAGGACAGACAAAATTATCATATTGATCTTTTACACTCTTTTTATGAGCTTCGTTGATTATGGCTGCATCTTGACACTGCTCATCGAGATATTCCAAATGAATGAGGCATTCTTAGATACTAAAAGTATCTAAAAGAAGTTCAACAACTAATTTAAGGGAAGTAATTTCACATTCCACAAGAAAAATTGATTCCAACCCATAAACTAGTTGAAAAGGAGTAAAACCAATGGCAGCCTTGACTGACATTTGGTATGCCCAAAGTGTCGGATATAGTATAATGTGCCAATTGGATCGATATTTGTTAATCATCCTTTGTAGGATTATTTTTATGGATTTATTCATGGTACAACCTACCCATTGCCCTGAGGATAGTAACGAGATGAATACTCATGCCGGAAACCCATCTTAAGAGCCAATTCATACATCATTTGATTCTGGAAATGGATACCATGGTAAGTGACAATCTCTTTAGGCATACAAAACTAGGAAATGACTTGATTGAAGAGAATTAAGGTTGTTGTTTCACCATCATTATTGAAAGTAGGCATAGCCTTGGCCAACTTAGTAAAGTATTCGACAACTATGGTGATATACTTGTGATTTCCCGCTGAAGGAAGATTGCAAGTAGTAAAATCAATACCCCACTTCGTGAATGGACTGATGGTGAACATAGGGAAAAAAATAGGTGAATGGACGTGAATTTTCCAACTATAAAATTGACAAAGGTGGCATCTCTTGACCACTTAAATACAATCCTTGAAGATCGAAGGTCGAAAGTTGCCTGCACGCAAAAAAAATTGGGTTGTTGGAAGCCTAGATAGATGACCACCACAAGATCCACTGTGGCAATCATTAAGCATAGACTCAGCTTCTTCTAAGGTTAAAAAACTTCTAAGGATTTAATCAACCCCGCGACGATATAAAGTTTCACCTATAATAATATAACATTTAGCCAAGTGATGTAACTTTATAAGCTTATCCTTCGAAAAAGTGAGCGAAAACTTCAAAGTCTGGGGATATATAATGATATCTCCATACTAAGGATTTTTGGGATAAGGTCCCCTAGGGTCAATTTTGGTTCAAAAATCCCAAGTTTTGTTGTAAGTAATGTAAAGTCTCTACAAGATGTGGTCATGGAGCGTGTAGATAATTAAGTGTCATAAAGGTTTTTACCCTTCTTTTATGTAAGTTGTGTCAGCTTTAGTAGATCTACCCATCGTCTGCGGACCATGGGATTTTATAAAATGGAGAGCCTTAGAGAGTCTAAGCCACAGGAGATATCAATGAATAAAAATGTAATGGGTCATTAAGAAGAAGTCTTAAAGTAGAAGAGAGGCTTTGTAGCTGTGTGAGCAGAGGCATAGAGTAGAGTCTGCAGCTGAGTGCATGGAACCCAGCAGCTGTGTGTGCATGGAATTCATGAGTCTGTAAGAAGAACTAAAGTATTAAATAAGAGGTTATTCCAGAAATTCTATTTATCTATTTATTTCTTTTATGAATGAATGCACTATTATGTTATGATAAATGATGGGTTTATGAAATAATAATGTATTGATGCGCGATTTTACATGATTTATATTGTCATATGAATGGAA
Organism: Pinus taeda; assembly: GCA_000404065.3. NCBI lineage: Eukaryota > Viridiplantae > Streptophyta > Pinopsida > Pinales > Pinaceae > Pinus > Pinus taeda. Next base: position 39,477 of record APFE031087581.1, read on the forward strand.
GTAATAATAGTTGTTTACACGAAGAATATCTTGTTGCATGTTAAAGTTATTGAACACTTAAGAAGATCTGGATAAATACAGAGTTAGAGGTAATAACAGAGGCACATAAGTGGTTGATTCACCTGTTTAAGGTCTACAAAAGACAGTGGTAAATATTCGTGGAGGTGTAAAATCTGATTAAGGGAAGTTATGTAGATAAGCCCTAAGGGCTTATTGATCTACACAAAGGTAGGTTTAGGGCATAAAAAAACATCACGCTCATCTCTGGGTGTAGAAACATGGTTCCAATATCCCCCCATACTGCTTCGGGTGAGGCTTCAGTCCGCACTCCGCGGGTTGATGCCGAAAGGGCCAGTAGTGTAGGGATTTGTTTGGCAAACTTAACTTTGAACTTGAATCAGGACTGACTAATCCAACAAATGGTTCTGTTGGTAGGACTGGAATCTACATAAAGGGATGTGTTATTTTGCATCACTGGAATCGAAAAAAGAAATAAATTGAGGAGTGGTTGGATAGAAAGATCCACAAATTCATAGCACAAGAAAACAGAAATCCATGCTTCATGAAATAACATTCGTTGGATAGGTATCTATACATAGAGATACAAGAAATTTTCTTATGTTCCTTCCCGATCAAACTATATGAGTGGATTGCTAAATTGGTAGATGACCAGGGAAGTTTGAGGCTTGACAGCCCAATAGTGTGGAACTCGGAGTTAGTACGAAGATTTGAAGCCTCTGAAGATATATCGTGTGCATTGTCAATCATTGGCTTGATCATGTCATTGGAGGATTTGTGACAAAATTCACGGTCGATACTTCGGTCAGCTACAATGAAGCAGAGGGACACTTCTTCAAGGGACCCCGAGGTAAGTATTTAAGATCTTTGAATACTTGGATTAAAATGCTCTTGTTTGAAAAGCGGGTTATGTAATTACCTTGATGTTTGGAGCTACGCAAAGTGGAGAGTTATTAAGGGATAGAGGGAGAACAAAAGCTGAATATAGCCTACTAATTGAGCCTCCTTTGCGTGATGACAAAGTAGCAGCCCAGGCTTCACTACAATGCATTGTCCAGTTAATAAGGCAAGGGTTCCCTCGAATACCCCATCCGCCCACACCAACTCCATATTCACCTCCACAACATACAACTTCTCCCATACCACCACCACCCCCACCACCATTCAATACGGTGAATGCAGTGAAGTTTCTCATTTTCAAGGGCTTGGGAAATGAGGACCCAAACCAGTTTTGGTTCATTGTGAAAGCCATGTGGATAGCCCAGAATATTACAGACGATCAAATGAATAAAGCAACGTTGGTTACTGCTCTTCAGGATTGCATGCTAATGTGGTAAATTAAGTACTGCACTAATAACTTGACGGCTATGTTGGTAGACATTCAATCTGCGTAGAATAAGGAATTTAGTAGGCCCAAGTTTGAAGCACAATCAATCGTTGGATTCAAGGAAATCATGATGAGGCCTGGTGAAATACACTGGGAGCTAGATCAGAGATTGAAATGTAAGATCTGTGAAGCTAACATGAATCTTACAAAAGGATAGCACTGCGAATGGTTTGTAGCTTTGCTCTTGCCTCACTTAAGGGTTGCTTTATCATAGAAAAATAATGGGATCTAAGCAGAAGCCTAGAGATTGCGATGAGATTGCATGAGACACCGATTCAAGATGTCGATTTGGGATTTCAATAGATTCACATGAAGTTGTAGAATCTTTGCATAGAATTCAAAAGTCTAAAGAAGGATAGAGCAGCTTAGCTAGAGGTGCACAAAGAAATTTGGTGTTTGAAATGTAAGAGCCAGGGTCACGATAAAGATCATTACCCTGTCTTCACGAATTATGTTACAAGAGGAGGATCAGTGTCTCTGAGGCCAGAAGCTCAAGGTTGGCCAAGCATAGGGCCCACTCTGTGGTGTATTATCTATTAGGTAGCTGGAAAACATGTGACAAACAATTATCACTTGCTGCAGAAATTTGTACTGACACCGCAACATCTCTTCTGCAACTTCTACAAATTAGTGGGCCACGATGAGCATAACTATCATATCTATGAGCTAATGATGGAAAGATCACCTGCGTATCAAATTCAGACAGACACTAGGCCTCCAGATCAAGGCACTAGGGGAGCGTGTGGTGGATAGTAGGGGCGTTAACGAGGCCGAGGCAAAGGAGGATCTGCGAAAGGTCAGGGACAAGTTATTTGCTACAATTGTGGAGTGCCAGGATACTACACACTACATTCTACAAACTTGATGTGCCTATCATTCCCATACTATACTCAGTTTGACGATGCGATAGAGGACTTGCCTATATTAATAGCTAACATGTGGGAAAAGGGGACACACCCTCAACAACCTACCCAAAACCTGCAGATGATGAGGATTGAACCCCACAAAGAGGATCCTAATGTGAATATCATGTTGCGTAGTCGAATTACGACTGGCGAGGATAAGGGAAAGAAGCCTGAAGAAAGTGAGTGGGTCTGCAAAGCTCCAGAAAAGGAGGTTGGATTTGATTTGCAATGCATGAAAGAAACATTCATGGAAGTGAAGAAAAGCTTTGCTGAGGCCTTTACCTCAGGAAGCGAGCATAAGCTATTTGAAGAAATGGACCCCTCCATGCTTACTACATTCTTGGAGACATGTATGAAGCTACTTCACGATAGAAAGGCCATGAAGGGATTATAGGAGTTGATAAATAAATGTGTTGGTAAAACAAATTCTCTTGAAGGACCTCGCGTAGTTAGGAAAATTGGTAAGCATAAGGCAAGAACAAGGCATGAGATGAGGCTCACTGCGCAAATAAGGGAGTATGAAATGGATCAAGTTATTCTGGATTTGGGGTCGGATGCGAATTTTTTGCCTAAAATGACAATGGAAAGAATGGGAATACCTGCACTATAGTTGTCTCTGATTCAATTGAGGATGGTAAATCAACTGAAGATTATCCCCATGGGAAGATTGCAAGGAGTGAAAGTAGATATTGAAAGTGTGAGCGCATTGGCTGATTTTGAAGTGATAGAGATTTTCAATGATAGAAATCCATACTCCACACTCCTTGGGATCGATTTGGATATTGACATGAATGGGGTGATCAATTTGAAGAAGCAGACGATGTCATTTAAGAGGAAATCACCCCACGTAGTAGTACCTTTGGACACTGCAGAAGGACTGCATTATACTGAGCTAGTCCGCGATTACAAAAGTGAAGATGATTTGGACTAGATCTACAAAATGATAACATCAAACCAAGATTTGGTGAATCCGATAGCAGATGGATGCATTGCATAGGACCACAAAGTCCCTGTACATCAGATTCATATGAGGAGTTGGAACATTGGAAAAATAGGTTGCATGAAGTACCTACGCTGCATTGTAACATGATGACTAAATCGTTGCACTGTGGATCATCAAAGGTAAGAATTTTTCCTTATTATAATTGTCTAAATGACGTAGATGAATTTTTGGTTGAATTTGAAATGGAAGTGTCTGAGAAGCATTACTTCCAAGCACTGGATTTGGCACTATACGCTACGCTCGCAAGATGGTAGGGTATGCCTAAAGATAGTTTTGATAGATGGAGTGAATACCGAAGGATGATGAGGTTGTGGTTTGGTCACCCAAAAGTGTGAATAAGAGAGAAATATGATGGAAGGAGTGATCCACATGGCCACTTAGTGAAATGAACCGACACTTATGGAGTGGAGCCACAATCAGAGTGGGTGCATTTGTTCTGTCACACTTTCGATGTAATACCCATGAATTGGTACCTAGAAATAGAGCTCCGCCATGGCACTGACAAGTGGTATATTTTGAGACAGGGATTCTTAATGACATTCAACTTTGAATATGGGTTCAAATGTATTGACGAATCATTGCAAGAGGTCAAGGCAACGATCTTCAGAATAGCGCAGGATCCCTTGGATTTGATTCAACCAGATTGGATCACCCAGCTGTGCCATGTGCTGGAGTGCTATAATGTGACTGCTGAAGAAGAAGATGAGGATCCAAGAAACATTAATATCATAGAGGCAGAAGGCCACCGTGAAATTGAGGGACTACAGATAGAGAATCCAGATATCATCGCACTGTTGGAAATTAGACAAGTGAACATTGGAACAGAGAGGGAGCCGAATTTTATGAAGATAGGGGACTACTAGGATGATGCTACGGTAGATAAGGTTGTTGAGTTGCTCTATGAATATCAGGATTTGTTTCCCAAAAAGGTTCCAGACTTAAAAGGCATCATAGGCGATTTGGGAGTCATGAAAATAATACTGAAACCAGACGCGAAGCCTGTTAAGAAGAGCCCATATCGCCTTAATCCTAACTAAAAGGAAAAGGTCCTCTTAGAGTTTGACAAGATGTTGGAAGCAAGTATTATTGAATGAGAGGAGGAATCTAATTGGGTGAGTCCAATGGTAGTTCAAGAAAAGAAGCAGAAGGATGAAATAATGATTTTCGTAGATCTCAGGAATTTGAACGATGATTTCTTTTCATGATCCTTTTCCAACATCATTCACACATGAAGCATTGAATAATTTTGGTAGACAAGAAGCATATTCGTTCACAGATGGGTTCTCTAGATACCATATGTTGGCTTGTTGGGGCCTAACCCAAGTTTAGAGGTGATTTAGCCAAACAAATCCAGGTACTACTGGCCCTTTCGACAACAATCCATAGAGCGTGGATTGAGGTCTCACCCGAAGTAGTATGGGAGGGTGCTAGAACCAGGTTTTCGCACCTTGGAGATGAATGATGAGTTCAAGTGGTCCACGGTTCAACCCTACATGTACGTTGCTATGCACACTTACCCGTACCTCACAGTCTAAGATGCTACCTTCGCGTAGCCCTACTCGGGTGCCGAACGCTATTATTACCCCAGTCCTTACTAGTATTCCATTGTTATTTGATTAACTTAGCTTACTTTCATGTGTAAAGTATACTTAGCAATATAAATCATTCATACAAGTGCGCACAGTAAATAAACAATATATTTTCAATTCATATCAAACATGTAATAACTCAAGTCTAATAGATACACAAAATTTGGATAAAACTTCTCTTTATTATTCTCTTCTTCAGTTACGAACTCGACTTTTCCCTGCGCAGTTAGTTGCAGGGGTCCGCGCACTTAGCTACAGACAACTAGGCCTTTGTGCACTCAGCTACAAAGCCTTCTCCTACTTTATGACCCAAAGACACACTTAGAAACTTACGAATAAATCCCTTAGACTTCTTCTCTCTTTACACTTATAGCCTCACTCTATTTTTACAATCCCATGGTCTGTAGACCATGGGTAGGCTAACATTACATTAGAAACTAGGGCGGACAACCTTATGATTCTAACATACTTTAATGCTCGTAATTCGCGGGGCTTTACAACATTATTAAGTCAAAGCATGAGATTTGAGCTCGAAAACATGCCTTAGGGGTATTCCATGCCCAACAAGCCCCCAACAAAAACATTGTGACTCACCCTCGAGTCACTCTTTTGGCACAGTGATCTTGGCATAGAGTTCCTCCAACTTTCCTTGAATTGTGCTGATGTTGGCAGCACACTGAGCTGTTGCTTACTGAATCTATTGCATCCTATGTTCTGAGACTTCCGTGTCTAGGGTGCTTCTCTACATTAATGTGTGCATCCCATATATGTGTGCAAGCTTTCCTTTGATGTTTGTTGTGATAGTGAAAGCCTCATCGATCCACAACTAGGTGCGCACTTTGAGAACTGCCTCCTTATGTCACGCCACATCCACCTACTCTTTCAGTGCCTTAGTTTACTACATCCTCGCAAACCGCTGAGTGAGGACTACTTTCCACTCAATTCCTATGACACTATCATATTACTGCTAAAGTTCTTGTGCCTTTGTCTTTAGGCGTTGGATGTTGGGGTCCTCTTGCAAAGTGGTGAGGACCTCAAGTGCTTGCTCCAACAAAGTGGTACAATCTTGCACTGCACTTACAATTTCTTCCAATCCTTGTGCAATAGTGCTAGCATGTTTTTCATGGACCTCTAGAGGAGTGGAAGCCTACACCTTTAACCATAGCTCAATGATCTGAAGATTCAACTCCAGCTAAACCTTGGTCACTTCTTCTCTAGCCTCGCAGACTTCAGTTGCCAACCTATGGATCTTCACCTCCACTGGTAGATCTGTTGATGACTAGCTCCTAGATGTGTCAACAAGCATCATCTACCACTTGCACCAACTATTGGTTCTGCAACACCAATTCATCGCGCTACAGACTAAGTTGTTCCATGTTTATCTTTTATTTGTTGAGAACTTGGATTGCGTGGCTCTCCCTAGCCACAACTCTATCGTTATCCCATCCTATAGTAGGTACAATATCTCTCACAGAAGGGCAACAAAATTAAGGACAAGGCCTTTGATCATGCTAACCACAAATTTGTCAGTCTCATTTGATGCTACTAGGGCCCCTTCCAGTAACACTATTGTGTTTTCCATCCGTGCACTACAGAACCATTTGTTGGTTTGCTAGGGCCTGACCTAGGTTCAGAGGTGATTTATCCAAACAAATCCTAGTACTACTGGCCCTTTTGGTAATAGTCCGCAGAGCGTGGGCTGAGGTCTCACCCGAAGTAGTATGGGAGGGTGCTAGAACCAGGTTTTCGCACCCTGGAGATGTTTGATGAGTTCAAGTGGTCTGCGGTTTGACCCTGTGTACACGTTGCTACACACACTTACCTGTACCTCGCAGCCTAAGATGCTACCTTCGCACAACCCTACTTGGGGGTCGAACACCATTATTACCCTAGTCCTTACTAGTATTCCACCATTAGTTGATTAACTTAGCTTACTTGCATGTGTAAAGTATACTTAGTAATATAAAATCATTCATACAAGTGTGCGCAATAGATAAACAATATATTTGCAATTGATATCAAACATGTAATAAATCAAGAACAGATACATAGAATTTGGATAAAAATTCTCTTTATTATTCTCTTCTTTGGTTACAGACTCGACTCCGCCCTGTGCAGTCAGCTGCAAGGTTCTGCGCACTTAGTTGCGGACAACTAGGCCTCTGTGCACTCAGCTGCAGAGTCTTCTCCTACTTTACGAACCAAAGATACACTTAGACACTTATGACTCAATCTCTTAGACTTCTTCTCTCTTTACACTTAGAGCCTCACTCTATTTATGTAATCCCATGGTCCATGGACCATGGGTAGGCCGACATTACATTACAAACTAAGGCGAACAACCTTATGACTCTAACATACTTCCACGCCCACAATTTGTGGGTCTTTACAACATTATTCGATCAAAACATGGGCTTTGAGCCCCAAAACATGCTTCGTGGGGATTCCATGCCCAACAGGCCCCCAATAAAAACATCGTGACTCACCCTCGACTCACTCTATCGATGCAGTGATCTTGGCATGGAGTTCCTCCAACTATCCTCAAACTGTGCTGATGTTGGCAGCACATTGAGCCACTACTTGCTGAATTTGTTGCATCCTCTATTATGAGAATTCCATGTCTGGGGCGCTTCTCTGCATTAATGTGTGCATCCCTAGTATGTGCTTAAGATTTCCTTCAATGTTTTCCATGATAGTGAAAGCCTCGTCGATCCATGACTGGATGCGTGCTTTGAGAACTACCTCCTTATGTCGCGCCACATCCACATGCTCCTTTAGTGCCTTAATTTGCTACATCCTCGCAAGTTGCTGAGTGAGGACTACTGTCTACGTAGTTCCTCTAACACTATCATATTTTTGTTGAAGTTCTCACACCTCTATCTCCATGTGCTTGATGTTGGGATCCTCTTGTAGAGTGGTGAGGACCACAAGTTCTTGTTCCAACAAAGTGGTACAATCTTGCACTACACTTCCAATTTCTTCCAATCCCACTACAATAGTAATAACGTGCTATTCTCAGAGCTCTGGGGCAGTGGAAGGCTATGCCTTTCACCACAACTTGACAATCTAAAGATTCAGCTCCAGCTGAACCTTGGTCATTTCTTCTATAGCCTAGCAAACTCTAGTTTCCAACTTATGGATCCACACATCGACTGGTAGATCTGCTGGGATGGCCAGCTCTGAGACGTTTCGATAAGTGTCGTCTACCACCTACACCAATTGTTGGTTCTACAATATCAATTTGTCACACTATAGACTGAGTTGTTCCATGTTTATCTTTTGTTCGCTGAGAACTTGGATCGCGTGGCTCTCCCTAGCATGTAGCTCTACCATCATCCCATCCTGTAGTAGGTATAGTGTCTCTCATGAAAGGGAAGCCAAATTAAGGCCAAGGCCTTTGATCATGTTAACCACAAATCTATTGGTCTCATTTGCTGCTACTAGAGCCCCTTTCAGTAACACTATTGTGTTTTCCATTCGTGCGCAACAAAACAATTTTTTGGGTTGTTGGTGCATGATCCAGGTTCAGAGGTGTTTTAGCCAAACAAATCCTGGTACTACTTTAGAGATAGTCCATGGAGCGCGTACTGAGGTCTCACCTAAAGTAGTATGGGAGGGTGCTAGAACCAGGTTTCCACACCCTCGAGATGTTTAATGAGTTTAAGTGGTCCACAATTTGACCCTACATGCACGTCGCTATGGGTACTTACCCATACCTTGCATCCTGAGATGCTGCCTTCGTGTAGCCCTACTCGGGAGCTGAATGTTGTTATTACCCCAGTCCTTACTAGTATTTCATCGTTAGTTGATTAACTTAGCTTACTTTCATGTGTAAAGTATACTTAGCAATATAAATCATTCATACAAGTGTGCACAATAAATAAACAATATATTTGCAATTGATATAAAACATGTAATAATTGAAGAACAGATACATAGAATTTGGATAAAAATTCTCTTTATTATTCTCTTCTTTTGTTACAAACTCGACTCCACCCTGCGTAGTCAGCTACAGGGGTTCACGCACTCAGCTGCGGACAACTAGCCCTCTACACACGTAGCTGCAAGGCCTTCTCCTACTTTACAACCCAAAGACACACTTAGACACTTATGACTCAATCCCTTAGACTTCTCCTCTCTTTACACTTAGAGCCTCACTTTATTTATATAATCCCATGGTCTGTAAACCATGGGTAGGCTGAAATTACATTACAAACTAGGTCAGACAACCCTATGACTCTAACATACTTCCATTCCCAAACTTTGTGGGGCTTTACAACATTATTCGGTCAAAACATGGGCTTTGAGCCCTAAAACATGCCTTGGGGGGACTCCATGCCCAACACCATCAGATAAATATCGTGCCAGAAGACAGGAGTAAGACTACCTTTGCAACTAAGTGGGTATGCTTTTAGTATACGGTAATGCCTTTTGGACTCAAGAATGCGCCGACAGTCTTCTTGCATGTAGTCATCGCGACATTCAAAGAGTTCATTCACAAATTTGTAGAAGCATACTTTGATTATTAGACAGCATTTGGAATGGTAAAGTGCCATGTATCTAGTTTGCTTTTTATGTTGGATACATGCCAGAGGTATTAGATTGCACTAAACTTGAAGAAGTGCTTAGTTTTCATCCCTTTCAAAATCTTTATGGGTAATATAGTGTGCAAAAAAGGCTTAATTAATTTAGAGATGCCAAGGAGTGTTAAATAGTTATGTGCAACACTAGGTCATACTAGATACTATCGGAATTTCATTATGAGCTATGCCGAGATTATCGTGCCAATGGAAAAGCTATTAAAGAAGGACACTACATTCTATTGGGATGAAGAATGCTAGTAGAGTCTGGATGTATTGAAGGATAAAATGGTCACCCCATCGATCCTAGTCTTCCCAGATTAGAAGAAGGAATTTCATGTGCGTGTGTATGCATCATGCATTGTGCTGGGAGTAGTGCATACACAGGTTGGTGAAGGAGAATTGCATCACCCGATAGCCTTTACAAGAAGGAAATTGTCTAAGGTTGAAAAGAATTATTCGATGATAAAGCAAGAAGGGTTGGCTTACACACTCCATAAGTTCAGGAATTACCTTCTAGGAAGACACTTTAAGATGTCTACAAACCATTCTACATTAAAATACCTAGTCAAGAAGCCTGTGTTGGGGGGAAATATGCAGATGGTTGCTATTGTTTCAAGAGTACGATTTTGAACTAATTGTGAAGTCATGGAGGTTGAATGTGTTAGCTCCTACTGCAGCAGGTATTCATTTTTCATGATTGGCATTTCACAGGCCAAATATGTCGAACTTTGCTTGCTGCAATGCTCCATATTTGCTCAAACAGTCTCCAAATGAAGAAGGCTACTTCAAGATTCATTCAATTGCCTTCAAATTTTGTAAATTTTTCCTAGTATCGCTACTTTTGTTAAAGGGAGGTCCAAACAGTTTAATCTTGGTCTCCCTAGGTTTAAATTTCATGTTTTAGAATATAGAGATTGTAAGTCTGTCCAAACAGTTTAATCTTGGCAGACTCTTAAATAGGTAGAGAAACAAGAGAGTCCAACAGTTTAATCTGGGCTCTGGAAGAAATAAGGGTAGCATGTAGATAGGAAACATCAAAAGAAAAATGTATGATGGGTTTGCAAGTCTAAGTGAACCCCCAAGCAAAAGAAGAAAAAATGCTAGGAAGTAGGCTGGGTAGGTAGTTCTGAGGCTGTTGAATTGCTGACAAGTTCCAAGTTTGCAGGTATCCTATCATGCAGAACATAATCAGCAAAGATTTGTAAGCAAAAGGCTCGAATGAGGTATAACTAACTCCCCTTCTCTGCTTTCCCCAATCATTAACTAACATCCCCAAAAAGAGGTCAAGATCTGCTTGGCACCTCTTTAGTTCA